>OOFB01008253.1:21778-43147 GCA_900323305.1 Trachyrincus murrayi | reverse complement strand
GGTAGAGGCGGGGGGGGGGGGAGGGGAGGGGGGGGGGTGGTGGGGTGGGGGGGAGGGGGGGGGGGGGGGGGGGGTGGGGGGAGGGGGGGGGGGGGGGGGGGGGGGGGGGGGGGGGGGGGGGGGGGGGGGGGGGGGGGTGTCTGCACAGGGAAGGGAATCCATATTTGTATTAGGGTTGGATGGCGTATTAAAGTAACGGCTGAACTGAATGTGTAAAGGATGCAGAGGAGAAAGGTAAGAGGCTGGTAAAAGCCGGGGGGGATAGGAGACCAGTTGATATACTTAAGGACCACAGTATGATTTGATCGGTTTAAAAATGAATGTATGGTAAGGTTAGTATTGCAAGTGGTCTGTGTACTGTATGGGGAGTGAAGGAGGGGGGGAGAGGTGCTCTATGTGTTCTTGGAGTTGAATATGATTGCCATTCACCGCCACTGAGCTTTATGAATAATTCCTCTCATACCCTGTTGTTGGACCTTGAATATAAAGCAAGCGGGACATGACATTACTGTGTCAGCCTGACTCTATCTAACTCTTGCTTTCGCCAGCAATACAATAATGTTGTTTTTTTTGTAAACGAAGGACAAACTAGGCAATTGTATATTTTATAAAGTTTAACACTTTTTACACAAATATAACTATAACTATTTACGCAAAAAACTTTTTTTGAATGAAACCAGAAAAACAGGGTGTTAGTCACCTCATCTATGCTGGCTTCACCTGTATTTTAATTTTGTTTATACAATCGTTGTGATATTCAGTTATATTATTGTTCCACGGAGATATTATATAAACAATGCTGACTGTCTTGGTTGTTCAATTACATAGTTTGAAGATTGAAAATATACATGAATTACTTTATGCATGAATATGTATAATATAAGCACAGTAGCAATATACCACATGCGGTGTAATACGATACTAAAGGGGAGGAGGACTGGAGTCAAAGAGAGTCAAAATCGGACATGTTAGCATTCTAATAGTGCAATACACGCCACAAGACAGTATCAAATCAATATAAATAGACAGTATACATTCTGTATGGATCATATGAACTGGTTGATTCTGTCTTTGTTTCTGAATGTAGATGAGCAACCCCTAGATGCCGTGTAATGGCATTGCACTCCCCGCTTGAATGTCCTCTTGATGTTGCTTGTGCTTTGTGAGCCCTAGGATGCTCAAAATGTGTCTGAAGGGAACAAAGAGAAGAGATGGTTGAAAAAAAATCACCAAGACAGACAAGGTCAGAGTAATTCTACACATAAATCCCCCACTATGGTGACGATACCCATTGCTTTTTTTTGTTCTCATTCAAATACATGGAAGTCAGTGCTACAACAGGGCAGTAAGATGTTTACATATTCATATCATGTCCACTGAGTATGTGTCATCCCGCAAATTATAATTCCTTTTGTCTTTGAAGATAATAGACCATAAATTGTCCTTGTTTGTGAGCCTCTGAAAGCGTAGTGTTTCAGTCTTGTGTAAGGAGCAGCACTAGGGAGTGTCCTCTAAAGGTGAACGCCGTGTCAGCCCTTGTTCAGCGCCACCAAGATTAATAACACCGGGCTAATTAATATCTCCTCCTATTCCTTTCTTTTTTCATTTTGAATTTGTCCTTATTGCAATCGTGCCTCCCAGGCATACAGACTACAGACTGAGTGAAAACACACACACACACACACACTAATTTTCTTTCTCTCCTTCTCTGACAGTGTATTTTCCCTCTCATGCAGGGAATTATTTTATTAGAGGTGCACATATATAAAGAAATCCATCAAGGTAATGTGCAAGGCATAAGTAGTTACCTAATACCTTTGAATTCAATTGAAACATCTAGTTGTTCAGGGCTCTAGGGAATGTCTATATATGTATAAATAGTTTGGGGGGAAAAAGAGTAAATGTGAATGCATGATTGCAATGTGAGTGTCTTGTAGCAGTGGGCAGAGGGTAGAGTTTTCTCATGGTCTCCAATTAGTGTGGGACTTTCTAGGGGAGTAGAGGTGAGCCTAAAGGAGGTGAACCCTGTGTTGCGTGGTGCACAGAGTCAAGGTGGCCCTCTCTGCAGAGTGCAGGTGAGACCATGTGAAGTGGAACATCACAGTGTAGTATATAGGCAGTACAGTGGAGCGATATGGAGGGCTGTGTAGACTGACCCACATGAATGGACCTCATGTGATATCTTATTTATTTTTTTCATGACCAGGCGCCCGAGGCTGCCAGAGCAGCCTGTGTCTTTCTGGAAATAAATTGCAGGGCAGAGGCCTCGCAGCCGCCCCCACTCCAGGCCACCCCTGGGTCACCTCTCAGTCCTATGCGTGCACTGCACAGTTGTCAGAGTGGATAGAAGATTCCAGCTTCATACCCCACCAATATCTCCTCTCTCCGTCACTTCCATTCGTGTTAGTTTAGTTTAACGGTAGTGAATATAAACTAACTCCTCTTCAAGGACTAAATACAATACGAAGATTGTCAATGTCAGAAGTTCGTTCAAACCTGGTCTCAAGTTGTGTCCTGAAAGCACAAGGCAGCTGTGATTGCTTCTGAGACCAGGGCAGACTGTGCTGACAACCTTTCTGCTGGCGGAGCAGCTCAGCTCTGGGAGGTGAGACAAGGTGCCAAAGTCCAATTCACTTACGGGACTCGACAGCACAAAAGCCTCTGGTTTACGGAAAAGGGTCATGAATTAATAATCACCTAATTGACTCTTGTGCTTTTTTCTTTCCCCCCACTCTCTCCGGTTCTGCCTTTTGTGCTTTCAGACGAAAGCCCATTCTGTGTATCTGTCAGAAGAGGTTTGGTGTGGATGGGACTGTGTTTAATGGGCAGGCAGAAGAGGAACAGAGAGAGACTCCTGACAGACACTAAGGTCACGGACAGGACTCCCTGGAGTAATCCATGTGAATGTGGTCCAGCGTCACTAATACAGTGTATCTCTGCACACCTTTACTCATATTTCAGATACCCTGGAATATCCAATGGGAGGTCAAGCCAAGTCAATCAATAACAAGTAACAACAAGAATATAGTGACAACTAAGGAAGCCCCATTTTATAATGGTTTGACTTGAAATGTTTTCCTTTTACATTTCTGGTGGATGGCAGCCTGCAAACTGCATCCATTACAAAACTAGAGGTCACTTCTAGGTTCCCATGGTGTCAGGGATATTACATTAAAGACACTTGAATTAAAACCATAGTATTAAAGGAGGCAAAACTCCCCATGTGCATCCAACCCTATTTGTTCTACTATCTGTATCAATGTGTGAAGACTGAATATCTCGTGTATGGAGTAGAAAAAAAGATGAGTCCACATTTACAGCGATCAACCTGTATTGCACACCTTTTCGTTCTGGTGCTCCCAGCCTATTTTTCATTACTCCTGACCAGGAAAAACAGGAAACAGTAGCTGGATTTTAGTCACGGATCTGGTGACAGAAGTGGGTTTGGGATTCTGAAGAGAAAGCAATTGATCAGAGTCCTAACTGGCCGTGAAAAGGTCTCTCTCTCTCTCTGTCTGTCTCTCTCTCTCTTTGTCTGTCTCCCTCTGCCCGACTCTTCATCTTCCTTCAGCTCTATTTGTTACGTTACACACACATGCGCACACACACACACACACACACACACATGCACGCAAGCACACACACGCACACATACACACAAACAAACACATGCGCACACACACACACAACTTGTGTAAATGCTGTCTTTCTCTTTGTGACAGTTGTCTAATCTTTATGTCTTTCTCACGCATACACACATACTTCTTGGTTGCATGTATGTATGTTTGTTCATCTACACCTGTTTGTAGTGCATCGTCCATGTTAACCCAGTCAGTAGTCAGTATGAGCATCACAGGACTCCCCCACTGATGAGTCTGAGTGCAGCCAAAGCAGTGGAAGAAAGAAGTAAGAAGTGGAGAGTGGACTTGGAGAGGGGAGAAGGAAGTGCCAGGGCCAGTGCCCATGGCGGAGAGGTTAATGTCAGCGAATGGGAGGTTCCTTTTGTTTAACATTTCCTTTGTTTATTGGTGGATGTGTTTAATGGGATTGGCTGACTGGGCCTTAATGGGGCGTCTCTGGGAGATCCAGCAGCAGGCTGCTGTGTCGGACGCCAGGGTCCCCCACTGGGTAATCAGTTCAGCTGCCCCTGGCCTGATTGGAGCTGACACTTTAATGTCTGGAGCAGGAGCGTGGTCAGCCCTTCTTAACCTGACCCCCCCCCACACACACCACCACCGCCAAAGCCCCCTGCCCCCCTACCAATGCCCCCTTTTCTCTCAATTTGCCCTCTCAGGACTGTACAAATTAGGCCAAATGTAACTCTTTATGGGCTTGTTAGCAGCTGGAGAAGCACCCCTCTACATCTCACAGTGGATTCTTCCCACTGGTAGTCCACTGTACTGCCTTGAATACGTGTTCTCATGCGTGACACCTTTTTGTCTGTTGCCATTTTATTCCTTTTCTGTGGCCCTTTCTTTATTTATATCTATATTTTGCTCAAAACTTCCCCACCTCTATGTTTATGTTTAGTTCAAAATAGGGAACTAGTTATAGTTGAACAAAGATCTTGTGAGGCCTTGCTTCCTGAAACTATAAGCAGTCATGACAAACAGTGAATCATAGAAACATGTGAATACACTTGAAATATGTGTTTCAAGTGAGATGGTCAAAACAATGGTCAGCCAAATGTCAATAATCATTACAATACCATTACAACTCTTTTTGGATTCATTTGTTTCGTTGTTAAAGAATGCTGTTTGAGTCAAAGGGCTTTCATGCAGCATTATTCTGATATTGCTTGGCTAAAACGGTTTGTGTGGCTGAAGAATGGTTTTCCCATCTACTCTTGTCACAGTCGATTTTGACCGAGTGATAACACAGAGGCTTAGCCAGTTGCAATAATTCAAATGAAGTAGAGCGAGTTCTACCGCACTGTGTTGTCTATTTGGAAGCAGCAGGAGGATTTTCCAAGAAGGATCAAGCTATAGGTCACTGTTTCACCTTGGTTGCAGTGTTGCTCTGCCAACGTTTGAAGCCCTAACTGCCAAATCAAATTGTACTTTCACATTCTTTCCATAAGGAGCTGGCTTTATTTAGTAGTACTCTATGACAATGCATTTGTGATATGAAACTAGCTCATATGATTACTCAACACTAGACATTTTTGCAATAATAATAATAACAATAAATCTTTATTTATACTGATTATATTGTAGTTTTCTTAACATTTGTGTCCTGGTGTGTTTTGACCTAAATAGGAACACAGTTAACATGAATAAGTGTACTGGAATATCTATTGAAGACATACGGCAAGAAAGCATCACAAGATCATCTTTGTACTGATTTTTATTGCTTTAGTGTTGTGCTTGAGCACACTACAGCATGAAAGACATTTTTGCATTTTATGCAACATTTAATATTTTGAAATACAAATTGGATTTTGTAAATTAAAGATCTTTTTGAATTTACCTGTGAACACATTCACAGGTAGAGACTCACAGGTGAAGTCTGTCAAAGTCTATCTGCCTTGGTTTAGGAAACGCATGATAAAAGATTGTGTAGACTCGTCGTAATGCTTTGGTTACCTACACCTGTGCTTCAGCCATTTTAGATGTAGTTCAATCTTATTTTGGAGCAGACATGCCAAAGCCCTTTATACACACAGACGTATTGATTAGCCTGTTGCTACACTGCAGTGTCCACATTGTAATTACATGTCTTGCCTCCCCTCTCTATTGTGTGTGTGTGTGTGTCCATATACAGCGCTGTCCGTCCAGTTGGAAAGGGAGCAGACAGATTCTCCGATCCCTTCCAAGCGGCCCTCCTCACGGTCCGAGCCTGCCGAGAGCCCCCTCTCCTCCAAGCGTCCCAGGACCACTGAGAAGAGCAGTGCGGCGCAGGTGAGACAACAGAGAAACATCTTCTTTTTGTCTTAACACATCCTTGCTGTTCGACTGCTCATATCGCTGTCTTCTTTTCCGGGCTTTTTTTCTAATTATGAAATCTTACAAATCAAACAAAAAGGTTATCCTCTCTGATCAATTACCACGATCTTGTTTTAAGCCTAATACCTGCACAGTAATTAAGGGAATGAAAAGAGAGGTACTCCTTGGCTTCAGATCTGCAGAGTTCTGCATATTATTTGCTATGATGCACACTTTTATACATTTCATCTGTAAAATGAGTGTTGCATTCTGCTCCAGTTGCAGTGCTATTTATGTCAAAGGTGGAAAATCAATATTGTATATGACAGAGGCAATACTTTGATGTGGGCTCCGACACTGCTTCTCAGCCTGGCTGATTAGTCTGTGATCGTAGGCACATGCCTGCTGGGGTGGGGGTGGGCATGTTTACCCCTGTCGTAGTGCTCTATACTGGGAACACTTACTGGTTTGACTGGGCTCCTCCATAGAACCCCCATTAACCTTGATGTCATTCTTTCCCCTGTGCCTACGCGATGCAACAGATGTACCAGTGCCCGTACTGCAAATTCACAAACACAGACCTGAACCGTCTCAGAATGCACGTGATGACCCAACACTCTGTCCAGCCCATGTACCGCTGTCCGCTGTGCCAGGACATGCTCAACAACAAGGTCCACCTGCAGTTCCACCTCACGCACCTGCACAGCGTGGCGCCTGACTGTGTGGACAAGCTCATCGCCACGGTAAGTCCTTGTGTGTGTGTGTGTGTGTGTGTGTGTGTGTGTGTGTGTGTGTGTGTGCATGCATGTGTGCGCGCCACACCTGCCTGTCTGTCTGTCTATCTGTGTGTGTGTGTGTGTGTGTGCAATTGCATAGGATACCAACCTGATCGCATTGTTAGAATAGGCCTTTGGAACATTAAAACCTCTATTCCAGATTTGTATGGATGGTCAGGGTAGGGTCAGTGGTTTAGGTCAAAGAAGAGGGTAAAAGTTCTGCCATGACGGGACATTGACTCACATTAATTTCCAGGCCGTCTGCCAGGCTGCAATACAGGATGTTTTTCCCTGTATCACATTCTCTGAATGATGACATTGACAGATGAGCCTTGATCCAAATGTTAAGAGTGCTGTTGATTGACTCACTGTAATGTCTGTGAGGGCCAAGAGTTGCTGCTCTTTTTCCAGGTGGATTGTAAATATTTTATTTTTTTCTAATTCTTAGTATTTCCATCCATTCAAAAGACCTCTTGTTTTTTCTCATTCTCATTCAGATGAGCAATGTGGTATTTGAAACAATGCCTTTTATTATGATTGTATTATGAGTGAAAACTAACAGTTTTCGTCCCACAATGCAAAGTTCAGGAATTAGAAATGTTATTGATTTGTTTCTGTTCAACTCAAATCTCAGGTGAACGCCAAAAATAAACAATGAACTTAAATGCTCTTTAAAATATTGTTTAGAAACTCAAGCTAGTTGAATATGCAGAGAACTATGACAAATGCAACTACCCAAACCAACGGTTATATCCATTGCAATGACATGAATTCACAGATACAGTACATCTCCCCATCCCATGCACCCCTTTAATTGTTTTAAACAATACTAACTAAAAGATTATAATATTGTTTCCTGTGTAAATGTATGCAACTGACGTGAACTGATTAGCAACAAAATCACTCAGAAAGTGTCCCCTTCTCCTTCCTAACCATAGGAAGGCTAACAAGTAAATAGCAAACCCATTATTATGGAGCAGAATGTGAATGTGCTTTTTTTCTTTTGACATATAAATGCATTGACCCACTGCAATAATCAAATGCTAGAACAGAGGTAATATAAAACACATTAATGTTGGCACCTTTTTTCCTAACTAGTGAATGTAGATGGAAGGGTACTTTATACTTTTTTGCATGTCTAGATTTGGAGTCTAATGAATTCTAAAATAGCTGACTTGCAGACCATGCATAAAGATGCACTCATTCCCTTAGTCTTCATTTACCTATTCATCGCAATTCTGTGCTTTAAAGAAACCCTATGCTATCCTATTTGCTCTCCCTTCCCCACCCCCTTCTCTCTCTCCCCCTCTTTCTCTCTCTCTCTCTCTCTCTCTCTCTCTCTCTCTCTCATGTCTGTCTAAGAGAGGGGTAATGAAAATAATTGTGCTTCATTAATTCAGAATCTGGTTGGATGACAGCCATTTTGAACTATGTTTTCCAATTAAGCGGTTCAAATTAGAAGGGACCTTGGGATACCCTCTGCTCTTTCCACTTCTGGCCTAATGAAGAAGTTGTGTAAAAACAGTCGACATCGTAATGTTCAATGTACATCTCGTGCTTCTTCATTAGCATTTAGTTTCATTTTCCAAAGAAGAGAACCAAAAAGAGGAACATTTGCTTGTTTTGTATTGATGATTATCGCTATGGAATACAAGTGTTGCATTATTTCACCAAACACTTATTTAGAAATTAAATATAGGCTTTGTCACACGCTGTAAGCCATATTTTCAGTACATTCCAGGGTCAGGAAGAAAATGAGCTTTTAAAGAAGCACATTTCTGCAATGATTCATTTGTGCAGTGGCTTAAATCAAGCTCACTTTCAATTAAATCCAGTTCACATTTGCTACATTATATAACTGCTATTGAATAACTAATAAGTATTGGATAACATTTATATTTTAGCCTCACTTGATTTATTATCATCCAAATAAGATGCCATGGTATTGATGGTTATGATTATTTTGGTGGAGGTATCAGAGATATCGTGAAGAAAAACAGGCCAAGGTGTGTGTGCGTGTGTGTGTGCGTGTGTGTGTGTGTGTGTGTGTGTGTGTGTGTGTGTGTGTGTGTGTGTGTGTGTGCGTGTGTGCGTGCGTGCGTGCGTGCGTGTGTGTGTGTGTGTGTGTGTGTGTGTGCGTGCGAGTGGGTGAATTGAAATGCAATGTGGGGAGTGGAGATGATTATTCTGTTTGGAACATTAATTGAAGGAAGGTGAAACAGACAGGGTCTCATCTCCCAGCCTCCTCCCATCTTAGCAGATGATTATTGTTAACTAGGGGCCTGTTAATGAGGGAACCTGATGAAATATCATCTTTTGGGGGTAAAATTGGCCTATCAGAAAGAAATGGGAAGGAAGTCGAGTTGGGATGGCAAGGATAAGGGGAGGTTGCTGTCATTCACACATGATTGACTTCAACCTTTTGAGAGCAGACGGAACCTTGGTGCTTCTCTGTATTTTATTTTCTGAAATTAATAATCATTGGTCCTTGAAATGTTCCAATTAGAAAGTAAAAGAGTATAAAATTGTTTTCTTTATTTCATTTGATATTCATAGCAGAGTTCTGTGTCACTTATTTATAATTATTTGACATTGTCTTCAGGAATCTGCTTATCTAAAGATCCTTCTCCCAAACATGTTTTATTTGTTTCTTAAACAAGGTAGTCTACATTGTTTCTCAAATGAGTTCACTTGTTAGTACTTTAGCATTTACTTTTCCATTATAATGGACTGCACATTTTATGTGGAGGAATTATTTAATTAAGGCTTCTCAAAAGCCTTTCAAGTTTTTCAAGGGAGGCCTTTCACGTCTATGTTACTAATTGGTTGAAGTATGACTTTGATTAACAAAACCCAGCCAATGATCAAAGTGGAATTCCAAGGCATGTATTATACTGTGTGTGTGTGTGTTTATGCACGTATGTTCAAACAATTAACTTAATGAACACTTTTTGTTAAATGCAACAGTTGCAACACTTTACTGTTCACCGATGTGGCCACTATATTTATGCACTTTTTAAGGAACCTATATATTTGTTTGGATGTTTTTTAATGTGAATTCTATTGTGCTTCTTCCAGGTCACAGCAACCGAAGTGCTGCCAGCAAGCATGTTCATACCTGTACCGGGACCAGACAGGGAGGCCCAAGGTGCCCCGCAGTCGACATCCAACACAAACGCTGAGGACTTCAAGAAACAAATGGGTTAGTATTCCACTTTTTTTTTAACATTACGCTTGGTTTACTAACGCTGAATTTACAAACTGAAAGTCTTCAGTTTTTTGTAACTCTTTTGCGTTTTTTGTAACTGTGAATTAAAATTGACTACATTCAATTATATTCAAAAGATACAAATACACATGATGAACATATGATGCAAGGACACATGTACACTGAACAATTGCAATTTAAAACTTTGTCATTTTTCTTATGACTTGAAAATATTATATAATAATAAATAATAATAATAAATATAATTTAGTAGATGCCTTATAAATGTCCTTTTTTATTAACAGATGCATCAGATGCAGAGCCAGAGAAGGGGGTGTTGCCAACAGAAATTGGTGAATCTCACAAGTTACCTTTGGATGGTCAACAGACAGGGAGGGACGATACCACAGGGTTCCTATGCTGGAAGAAAGGCTGTAACCAAGTGTTCAAGTCTTCCAGCTCCCTGCAGCAGCACTTCAACGAGGTCCACAATAAGAGGCCCCAGTTGCCTGTTTCGGATCGCCATGTCTACAAGTACCGTTGTAACCAATGCAGCCTGGCATTCAAGACCGTGGAAAAGCTGCAGCTCCATTCTCAATACCATGTGATCAGGGCAGCCACCATGTGCTGCCTCTGCCAACGCAGCTTCAGAACGCTGCAGGCCTTGAAGAAACATTTGGAAACCAGCCATCTAGAGCTGAGTGAATCTGATATACAGCAGCTCTATGGTGGCTTGTTGATGAATGGAGATCTCATGGTCATGGGTGACCCATCACTTGGTGAAGAGCATGGAATCCTCGGAGACGATGACAAAGATGGAGAGGAAAGTGACCCAGAAGAAAAACAAAGCCCAACCGGTAGTGACTCTGGCTCATTGATGGAAGATTCTGGATCTGAACCTAAGCGAGCCTTGCCATTCAGGAAGGGCCCCAACTTTACTATGGAGAAGTTTTTGGATCCATCTCGCCCTTTTAAGTGCACTGTATGCAAAGAATCATTCACACAAAAGAATATACTACTAGTTCACTATAACTCAGTCTCCCACCTGCATAAAGTGAAGAGGGCTCTTCAGGAGTCCACCACCGGTCAACCCGAGCCCACCAGTAGTCCTGACAACAAGCCATTCAAGTGCAGCACTTGTAATGTGGCCTATAGCCAGAGTTCCACGCTGGAGATACACATGCGCTCTGTCCTACACCAGACCAAAGCTCGGGCAGCCAAACTTGAAGCAGCTGGAGGGAGCACTAACTCTGCAACAGGCGCTGGTTCAAGTGCAAGTGGATCTAGTGTCAACACTTCCACACCTAGCCCCAGCCCAGCCACTAATACAACGACAAGCTCTAGCAACCACAGCTCTTCTGGATCGCATAATGCCCAGAGTATTCACGGCGGTAACCACATGAGCCAGTCTCACAAAATGGAAAGCCTAGGTAATTCTTCAATGAGTCGTTCCTCTCCATCTGAGAACCATGATGTCAAAAAGAAGAAATTTGCAGACATGCTGTCTGCTAGGGGTCAACAGCAGCAGCTTCAGCAGCAGCAGCAACAACAACAACAGCAGCAGCAGCAGCAACAACAGCAACAACAGCAGCTGCTGCTGCAGCAGCAGCAGCAGCAGCACCAACAGGTTCAAGGACAGATGGCTCTACTGCAACAAAATGCCGCTCTTCTTCAACAGGCTGAGAAAAAGCAGAAGCATTCTTCTAACCATGAGAAAGAAAGAGAAATGCACCGTGATAGAGACACTAGTGAAAAAACTGAGGAACATGTCAAAAGGGACTCTATAGACAACAAGGCAAAAGAAAAGAAGGACATACCACAATCCTCAGTAAATACAAACCATGATCCTGGGTTACCTCCTCCAAGGATTGCTTCAGATGCTTGTGGAAATGCAACTAAAGCCCTACTGGAGAACTTTGGGTTTGAGTTAGTGATTCAATACAATGAAAACAAGCAAAAAGCTCAGAAAAAGCCAACTGCAACTGGAGCTGCAGCTTCAAATGGTCCAAGTGGGATAACAAGAGTTGTGGACCCCATTGAAGGATTGGAGAAACTAGAATGCGAAGCCTGTGGCAAATTGTTTTCAAACATTCTGATTCTAAAGAGTCACCAGGAACACATCCACCAGGCCTTCTTTCCATTTAGATCCCTTGAGAGATTTGCTAAGGAATACAGAGAGCAGTATGACAAGCTCTATCCACTGAGACCCCCGACACCAGAAACTACACCTGCTCCTCAACCACCCCCTCCCCCGCCACCCCCACCTCCACCTCCTCCACAGAGGGCACCCACACCAAATATCCCTGTCTCTGCTGCCTCCCACACACCTCCAACTATACCTCCCCCTCAGCCTCAAGTTCCCATGACACAAATTCAGATGCCAATGGATCTGCCCCTCTTTTCACCACTTATGATGCAGTCAATGTCTCTTCAATCTTTGCCTCAGTTGTCATCTGTTGAGCAAGCCCTGGCCTCAGATCTGGCCCAGCTTTATCAACAACAGCTCACACCAGCCATGCTACAGCAACAGCAGAACAAGAGGCCTCGGACACGTATCACAGATGACCAGCTTAGAGTCCTGCGACAATACTTTGATATCAACAACTCCCCAAATGAAGACCAGATTAAAGAAATGGCAGACAAATCAGGGCTTCCTCAAAAAGTTATTAAGCACTGGTTCCGAAACACCTTATTTAAAGAGCGTCAGCGCAACAAAGACTCACCCTATAATTTCAACAATCCACCAATAACAACTCTAGAAGAGACCAAAATTGACTCAAAACCCCCATCCCCTGAGCCTCAGAAACATGAATGCTACGGAAGTAAGAGGTCCTCTAGAACTAGATTTACTGACTACCAACTAAGAGTGCTTCAGGATTTCTTTGATGCCAATGCTTATCCAAAAGATGATGAGTTTGAACAGCTATCCAACCTACTCAGCCTTCCAACTCGTGTTATCGTTGTTTGGTTCCAAAATGCTCGTCAGAAGGCGAGAAAGAATTACGAGAACCAAGGTGATGGTGCAAAAGATGGAGAGAGGCGCGAGTTATCAAATGATCGGTATATTCGCACTACCAACTTGAATTACCAGTGCAAGAAGTGCAGCCTCGTTTTTCAGCGTATATTTGACCTAATAAAACATCAAAAGAAGCTGTGTTACAAAGATGAAGACGACGACGGGCAATATGACAGCCAAAATGAGGATTCAATGGATCTTTCACATGAATACTATACCCCCTCTGGCTCCTCTTGTCATACTCCAATGCCCTCCTCCTCAAGCCTCTGCCCCCTCCCACCCTCTACTTCGGCATTCTCAAACCTACCATCTGCAGAGAAAGAGGAGGCATCCCCTGCCAACACGTCAAACCTGTATGATGAAAAGCCTAAACAGTTACCTGAAATGTCTGTAGATCTAAGGGAAAACCAAACTACTATCAAGCAGGAAATTGTCCATCCAGCCCAATCTGAGACACAGCACCACAGGTCTCAGCGGGAGGAGAAGAGTCAAACAATTGCTAAAGCCACCAAACATTCATCTTCTTCCTTCTCACACCAACAGCACCAGAGTAGCTCCTCGGCTTCTCTCACAAGTCAGGCACCCTCTCAAAGCTCTCACATGAGCCTTAACCAACACCTCACATCTGCCTCCCAACAACTGGCACAGCAGATGATCCCTTATCAGTGTGAGCAGTGCAAGATCGGCTTTCCCTCATTTGAGCACTGGCAAGAACACCAGCAATTACATTTCCTCTCTGTGCAAAACCAATTCATTCACCCTCAGTTCCTGGACCGTCCAATGGACATGCCTTTCATGCTATTTGATCCCAGCAATCCTCTTTTGGCGAGTCAGCTACTATCTGGTGCAATGCCACAGATTCCAAGCAGCTCTGCAACCTCTCCATCTACTCCCACCTCCACCATGAACTCTCTGAAAAGGAAGTTAGAGGAGAAAGCAGGCACTAGCCCAGGGGAGAATGACAGTAACAACAGTGGTGAGGAGCCACACCGAGATAAACGCCTTCGAACTACCATTACTCCTGAGCAGCTTGAGGTCCTTTATCAAAAGTACCTATTGGATTCAAATCCAACACGCAAAATGCTGGACCACATAGCTCATGAAGTCGGACTAAAGAAGAGGGTTGTACAGGTCTGGTTCCAAAACACTCGAGCCAGGGAAAGAAAAGGACAGTTTCGAGCAGTAGGACCAGCTCAGGCCCATCGTAGGTGCCCTTTTTGTCGAGCTCTTTTCAAAGCAAAGACTGCCCTTGAAGCACACATTCGCTCCCGTCACTGGCATGAGGCAAAGCGTGCCGGCTACAATCTAGCTCTGACAGGTATGCTACCTGAACAAGATATGATGCAATTGAAAATGGATCCACTAGATATGTCCAGCTACGCTCAACTTGCAGTAGCTAACAATGATGGACAAAGCTCCTCGCTGTCACCAGTGAGCAAAACCATGGATCTGTCTCCAAGGGGGCTGTTGAGCCCTTCATCCATCAAAGTTGAGGGAATGGAGGATTTTGAAAGCCCAACCATGTCCTCTGTAAACCTGACCTTTGACCCGAGTAAACTTGACAACGATGACTGTTCTTCTGTGAACACAGCCATCACGGACACAACCACTGGTGATGAAGCTAATGCTGACAATGACAGTGCAGATGCAAAACATGGCCAAAATAGTGGTGAATATATGTCTAAAACCGGGGGCACAGCCCCCTCCATTGAAAATGATGACCAGATGTCCTCTGGCTTGGTAAGTCCAGCCACAAGCTATTATGCTAAGGACTATGAAAATGAAAATATTATTGAATACAGCGAGACCTCAAGTCTAGCCGATCCCTGCTCACCTAGCCCAGGAGCTTCAGGCAACAGGAGCATTGACAGTGGCGACCGCCCTGGGCAAAAACGCTTCCGAACTCAGATGACAAACCTACAGCTGAAACTGCTCAAGTCCTGCTTTAATGACTATAGGACTCCTACCATGCTTGAATGCGAGGTACTTGGCAATGACATTGGCCTTCCAAAGAGGGTAGTGCAGGTGTGGTTTCAAAATGCCCGAGCAAAAGAGAAAAAGGCAAAGCTCAGCATGGCCAAGCACTTTGGAATAAATCACACATCCTATGAGGGCCCTAAGACTGAATGTGCGTTATGTGGAGTCAAGTACAGTGCTCGCCTCTCTGTCCGTGACCACATATTCTCCCAGCAACACATCTCTAAGGTGAAGGATACCATTGGAAGTCAGCTAGAGAAGGAGAAAGAATACTTTGACCCTGCCACAGTCCGTCAACTAATGGCTCAGCAAGAAATGGACCGCATTAAGAAGGCAAATGAAGTCTTGGGACTTGCACAGCAGCAGGCCATGCAGCAGCAAGGGATGTTTGATAACCCAGCGATGCAGGCTCTGAACCTGCAGTCTGCCTATCCAAATTTGCAAGGGATGCCACCTGTCCTCTTGCCAGGGGTTGGTAGCCCCTCTCTTCCCAGCTTTAACTCATCAAATTCAGGTATGGCTAACATTGGTTTTGTATCCACTGACATTCAGTAGAATCTGATATGTATGAAGAAAAATATAATTCCATCCACTAGCAATTGCATGGTCCATAATATTGCTGAATTACATTTTGTTTTAATAGATCAATAAATACAATAATAAATAAATACAAATTTGCTAGACAAGCAGATGAAGCAGGTGAATATTTAGACTCATTGTCTTGGTGGGCATTAACCTGTTTCTGTTTTTCTGTTTCAGCTTTAACTCCTCCGAAACCTCCTAACCTCCTGAACATGCCTGGTGCCAGTGTTCCCTCACCTAGTTTACCCACATCTGGATTACCTAGCAAGCCTTCCTCCTCATCCTCCTTGGCTTCATCCAGTCCAGCGCGGACCAGCACATCTGTCTCCCACTCAAGCCTCACGTCGACCTCCACATCTACATCCACTTCTTCAACTACCCAAACAGGCCCCCGACCTGAACCTCCCAAAGAGCGTGATGCTGAGAAATTAAGAGAAAAGGAGAAGCCCAAGGAAAAGGCTGAGAAGCCACCCACACCATCTTCAACAGGAAGCACCCCAGCTCCTTCTACTTCAGCTGCCAGTGCCAGGAAGGAGAAACCAGACACGGCTGTGCCTGCTATGTCCATGCCTACACCTGGTATGGAATATGTGGTAGATCCGGCCCAGCTTCAGGCCCTGCAGGCTGCATTGGCATCCGACCCCACGGCCCTCCTCACAAGTCAGTTCCTGCCCTACTTCATGCCTGGCTTTTCCCCCTATTATGCCCCTCAAATACCTGGAGCTCTTCAAGGAGGCTACCTGCAGCCAATGTATGGTATGGAAAGCCTATTTCCGTACAACCCTACATTGTCACAAGCATTGATGGGCCTTTCACCTGGGTCACTGCTGCAGCATTACCAGCAATATCAGCAGAGCTTACAGGAGGCACTACAGCAGCAGCAGAGGCAGCTTCAGCAGATCCAGCAACCCAAAGCGAGCCAAACCCCAGTCCCCTCGCAACCCTCGGGGGATCGCAAAGAATCTTCTAAAGATCCTGGCAAGACAGTGGAGCATAGAGGCAAATCCCACAGTCAAAACACTTTCAACAATAAAGGTCCCTCCGAGAAGAAAGAGATGGATGGCAAAATTGTGGACTCCCTTGTAGACCAGTACATAGTCCCCAAGGTACAGTTTAAGCTGGCATGCCGCAAGTGTCAAGCAGTTTTCACCAAGGAAGAAGCAGCCCTTACCCACCTTAAGTCTATCTGTTTTTTCGGTCAGTCTGTGGCAAACCTGCAAGAGATGTTGCTGCGTGTCCCCAGTGGCACAGGGTCTGGGGGTCTCTATGACTGCCTGGCTTGTGACACCACGTTGGATGGGGAGAAAGCACTCAGTCAACACCTGGAGTCGGCATTGCACAAACACAGAACAATCAAGCGGTCAGCCAGAAATGCCAAAGAGCACGCTACTAGTTTATTACCTCACTCTTCAGCCTGCTTCCCCAATCCTAACACCGCATCTACCTCGCAGTCTGCCACTCATCCCATCAGCAGCCCCTCTACCCCGCCAACATCGACATCCACCATGCCATCCTCTGCCGTTTCTTCTTCCCTGTGTTCCTCCTCTACGACACCGCTCGTCACCATAGCTGCCGGTAAACCCTGGTCCCAGGCCCCTTTCTCTAGAGCTTTAGCTGGAAAGCCCAATGCCACTCCCTCCTCTTCTTCCGCCTCTTTTCCTTCAGTGTCCTCACCTTCAACGGTTACCTCAAGTTCATTGAGCACCTCAGGAGTTCAGACCTCGATACCAACAGACGTCTTTTCAGACGAGTCTGACTCTGACAGCAGTCAGAAGTCAGCAGACAGGCTGGGTAGGACAACGGAGGAGCCACAACAGCCTGGCTGTGTCAAAGACAGTAGTAGTTGTAGTAGTAATCTTGCTAGTGTAGGAACAGACTCCATCAGATTGTAAAAGAGCTTTCAGTGATGGACAATATTTAAAAAACACAAAAGACAAAAAAAACACAAATGGGAAAAATAAAAAAAAGCAGCAATGTTAAAAATACATTTAAAAGTATACAAACCAATTTCAGAAAAAAAGATGTGTAAAGACTAACTGCAATTCCAAAGCTTGTAACCAAAAATTTTAATGTTAGTGGATTGTTTTCCCATATCAACATGCTGGTTTCATTTTTTTTTCTGTCAACTGAAATTTCATGATAATAATATACGAGGATAGAAAACAAAAGTCACTGCAATTATGTTTTGGGTAATGACGGAGTGAAGCTGTACTGTATGGCAATGGACTGCCTTTGAAGTTGATATATGGCCCAAAATCCCTTTTGACACAATATAAGACAATAAGCTATCCCTTTCTTTTTGTTTGTTATTAATATAAATACAATTATTTTTTATTGAATAGCACACACACACAAAAGCCAGTATGTACTGTATGGGAGAATAGTCTATCCATTTTTCTTGCTATTTAAGCATTCAGATACCAATGGCTTGCAAAGGTAATAGAATAATGTAATGTCTATTTTATTCTCAGGTCAACAGCTCACAGATGTTTTTTTTTTCTGTTACAGAAATTCATGTTTTACACCTTCTGACAGAAGATGACCATTTTTATTTTTTAAAAATTCGATTTAACAACAGAAAGTTTTCAAATGAGTTATCTTAAAATTACAAGTTTCTGGGCATTCAAAAAGGATAGTTAATTGTCTGATTTGGACATTTGTGCTTTAAAAGGGGGGAAATTATCAATTTCATTATCCAGACAGAGAGCATTGCAGACACGATGGGCGCTAAAAAGATTTTTGATGATTAAAAAAACTTTCTGTATTTATTATAGATATGAACATTTTTGGTGTTAAGTAGATTGTTGCATTGGAACTGAATTTAACAGTATGGTAGATTGAAAAAAAACTGTGTACATTTAGCTTTTGTATTGTCCAACTTTAAGACGCTTCATTTGATGTTGTCTTGGTCATTCCAATAGACTAGATTATGGACAGGTAATTTATCTAAACTTTATTTCTGTCTTAGTCTCAGCTTCAGGGCAAATGTTCACCCAAAAGCTCATCGTTGACAAGGCAGGATCCTTTCTTTTAAAATCATTTCAGTAGGAAGGATCAGTTGGTATGACACTTACTAATAAGAAAAAGATCCTGGGTGAAGTGTTCATTTTTATCTTTTTTTTATGATCTTTGTGCACTTATCACTGTCTTCACTCCTATTTCTCACTCTAATTGTTACTCTCTTTTCGCACTTATTTTTGCTCCAACTGTTCTGTAGATATTGAGAAAGCTACTGCTCCTTATACACTACAAAGCAGGTATTTTGTTCATGTAGTGTGGCTACAATCTTTCCCAACTTTAATTTCATTTAAACTTTTACTTTATTGTCATGAATGAAAATGAAAAAGAAACTAATAATAATTCTCACGCTTTAAACAAAAAGAAAATCCAAAGACTAAACACTTTCACCATTGGTGCATAAAGATGAGAAAGAGGCTTCTTTATACTTGAGAATTTGTTGCTGTTTTTAGGAAAGGAAACAAAGTTTTAAAAGATAAAGGAGTACGCATCAGAGTTGCCGTTTTTGCTTCTTTGCAAGCAAACAGGTGGCTTTTTTACGTAAATACCAAGAATACCAAAAACCAAAAAGGGCCCTTGTCCTTGCATTGTGGAGTAGCACCGTTACAGAGCCATTGCAGTTTGTAAGATAAAGGTTATTAATCTTTGTTTGACTTTTCTGTCACACTCAAAAGTCCATTTTTTTTAAGAAAATGTATAAGGTCTGGTCTTCGAAGACGTACGTTTTGCTGCTAATGTAGAATTTTGAAAGAAAAAAAGTAACTAGATGCATGCTCATTTTGCTTTTGGCGAAGCTTTAACTAAAACAATAAACCAATTTCCTGCCTCTGCGACACCTTTTTCTTTTTCTTGTTGCAAAAACGGAACTTTGAAGACTGTGAATATATGTTCCAAAGGACATTTTGCAGATTTTCGTTTTGAACAGACCAATGTTTAAAGCCAATGATCTATAACGTTTGTAAAGAACAGTGCATTCCAAATATCACAATGGATTTTTTTTTCTTACGACTGATTTTATTGTTTTAAATTGTCATGATAATTTTTTTTTCTAATTTCTAAAGTGACTGTAAGCTGTTGTGTAAATTTAGCATCATGGGTTGCTAAACAAAGTGAACTAGATATGTCATTTTGTGCTGGCAGAATCCATCCATCCAGTTAAGGTTCTTGCTCACTTGTGCAAGTAATAGTGGTTACCAAAAAATGTATATAATACATCTGGTACTGATGCGTCTCATGAGTTGTGTCACCATGCCTGTCAACTTGCAACTAGCCTCAGAAGGAATTTCTGTTTAGGGGCCTTTTGCAAGCGGTTGCCACTTCCTTGGAAATCCACTTGTCATTTGCCCCAGGAGTCTGAAGGGTGCCACTTTCTTGCAAAATATAGGCTACAGGTTTGTAGGGATATTTTCTTTCCAAAGCATTATGTCTGGAAATAGCAGGAGGTTTTTGGAAGGTTTCCTTTGATAAAAAAATGAGTAGTATTTCACGCTTTCATGTCCAAAGAAGTCAACCATCACACATTGATATGGCTATGGATGTGCTTCATACCGTCTCAAAGAACACCCACTTTAATTTACATTTCTTTATACCAAAACCAATATTTAAATGTGTTTAAGAACTCTTTTTTTTGGCCACAAATGTATAGCGGAGTGAAATTGCCCTATTAAATCCATTGCGCAATCTCAGAGGTGTGTTTTAAGTGTTAAGTTTTGAAGAGCAATGTGATTCGGTGCTGACACATCAGCATGCTTTTGAAATTTGATTAATTTAGTGTGGAAGCCTGCCACTTCTCTAAAGTCCTGTTATCTAAAATATTGTTCATATGTACTTTCTTATTTTTGAGAATTCTAATGTACAGTTTCTTGCTTGATTTTTATTTTATATGTCAGACATGTATAATTTTGTATTTTTTTTGGATCTCATTTTAGTTGATGACTTATCACATAAATTAACACTAACTTGAATTGGACTGAAATCAAAAATGCAAACACATTTTATTCTATGACCTGGCCACTTTATATGTCACATTTTTTTGTAGTGTGTGTGTGTGTGTGTGTGTGTGTGTGTGCACGGCACGTATGCGTGAGTGTGTGTGTATTTTAAGAGCCAGCATCTATTATTTTGTATGTACTTTATACACCAAAACAAACAAACACATACCTGGACTATTAATAGAAATGGAAATTTAGAAAATCTAAAATTTTAAACAATGATAAATGAGTAGAATGATAATACCGAAGCACTGAGCAATTTTTACTTTAATTGAGAATATAAATGTGGCCAAAGCTTTATGCAGTTGAAACAAAAAGAACAAAAAGAGCCGTGCCCAAAATGAGTGTATATTTTATTGTGGCACAATAGCTTTCAGTGGATACTGAAATCCACTGTCTTAAAATTGGGAGACTTGATTTAATGAACATTTACAAAGCAAGTAAGGACAAGGGTTTGCTGTAGAGGTCTTTTTTTGCCCACTGTGAAAATGAACGTATACCTGTATACAGATATAGATATATTTAAAACAAGGCATCATCTTTTTTTTTTTGGTTTTTGTTTTGAGATGAAGACAAATAAAAAGAAAATGACTCTGGGAAAGCTTTGGAGATCTTGTAAAGTGGACATGATGAGAGGCTGTGAGCACACCAAAACTGGGCACAGGAGCCAAAGGCAGGATTACCACAGCTTTAATGTCACCTTCTTATTTGAATAATGAAATCTCTGCAATGGGAAAGGACTCTAGAACCAATGAACACGTGTGACACAGGGAGGACCGTCTTTCGATTAAACTGAACCTGCAGTTGCCCCAGCTGCCCGCACCCCCCCCCCCCCCCCCCTCTCTCTTTTTTTTTCCCCCCCCTCCCCTCCCTCTTT
>OOFB01008248.1:19815-40649 GCA_900323305.1 Trachyrincus murrayi | reverse complement strand
AAAGCAATGCGTGTAAAAGGTCCTCCCCACCCCCCCTCACCGGAATGACTTGATTCAGGCCAGCATGGGCCACCATGGTGGCTTCATACAGGCATACTGCATCCCTGGACAGTTTACTGGAGGTGGGGAAAAAAAAAAAAAAATAAGTTATTTCAAATGTACTCAAGAGGGCACTTGGCAACTCGTGCCACGCAACATCTGGTGCAATTCGTTAGAAACGGCCGACTGACGAAACAATCACCAACAATGAACTACACCTACTATTGCGATATGCTACTCGTTATAATGCCGGTATTACAATGCATAAAGACAAGACGAAAGAGTTTGGTTTGAAAACTATTACGCACCTCATCTCTACAGCTGCCTCGCCACGCGGCGGTAGAAGGAGAAGAGGCGGAACGGAAGTGCATCACCGTATATATCCGTTAATTGAACAGGCAAAATAAAAGCCCCCAAAGGACTTCCAAAACTCTATGGCAGACTCGTAGACTCTTAGAAACGGTGTAATTGTACTATTTTATTTAAAAAAAATGTTCAGGTCGTCATGCATTTGTTTCAAGGCACACTATTTCTGACTGTGCATCAGCAAATGTAGATTTAATGGACATTTTGACCAAGGCACAATTGTCACAGCACCCTTTGAACACCCCCAGACGCTAGAGGGCGCTGCTGCGTAACAGAGCCTCCACCACAACATCCCAGTGTGTCCAGCGACGTCAAACTGAAAGTAGACTTTTCACCAAAAAAGGTATGGCAGTGTTACTAACCTAGCTTTTAAACGAGTTTCCCCCCCCCCTTAAACGTGCTATAATAAACCCACGCCTTCTTAGATGTTACGTGTACGATCATTAGAAATGGGATTTACTTCGCCTTGCTAACCGGCTATGCTAACAATCTAGCGTGAACAGATATTGCAAATTCATCCTCGTCCACGTAAAGGCAGTAAGGAGGATCGATATAGTTTACTCTCCTTCCACTAGACGAACATGCACATTACCGTGGAATAACTGTCGTAAATACTCGGCAGGTGGTCACTATCACATGTTTAACATGTTTAATACTGCCCGTGATGTGTTTCAGGAGAGCCTGTTAAGAACTGTGTACAGTGTTGTTCATTAAAGGTGTGCTGGCTTTTATGTTGTTTTTTAATATTGCTTTCTATTTGTTTTTACAGGTGTTAAGTTTTTTTTTAAAGAAAAGATGGTAAGTATCTGTTACTTGACTCACTAATAAACCTAGCATTTATATATGTATATATATTTTTGGCCCTTATTCTGTAATGTTCTACGTATTGTGGGCTTGCCATGTCATAAGGATTTCACTGCCTAGGGATGACCCTGTGTTGTACTGTGATCAATCAAGTGATCAATAAAACACTTTGACTTTTGACTTTGACCTGCAAATAACAAGACAAACAAACAAACAACAAAACTAATTTAATTAACCCGTTTCTTTTTATTGTTTAATTTAGTCTCGCAGATATGATTCCCGGACGACAATCTTTTCTCCTGAAGGCAGGTTTTATTGCTCTTTTGTAAAAAAAAAATAAAAAAATTCTTTAATTGAGTTGAATTGAGCAAGTGATTTCACTTCCCAATGATTACACGTATGTCTCACTAAGGCTGTGTGTGTCTTGTTACAGGACGCTTGTACCAGGTGGAATATGCCATGGAAGCCATCGGCCACGCCGGGACATGTCTGGGGATCCTAGCAAACGATGGCGTGTTGTTGGCAGCGGAAAGGCGCAACATCCACAAGTTGCTCGACGAAGTCTTCTTCTCTGAGAAAATCTACAAGCTGAACGAGTGAGTCGAACACAAACGGACCGCTGTGACTTATTAAATACTCACACATAGAGACAACACTGTATACTAATCAATGTATTTACTTTCCGTCATGCGTCATGTTTGCAATGTCATGTTGTAATCTGGATGTTTTGTTCATCTCTTTCAGCGACATAGCATGCAGTGTTGCTGGAATCACATCGGATGCTAATGTCCTAACAAATGAACTGCGGCTTATTGCACAGAGGTATGTCTCAGAAGAACACCCTTCCATTGTTGTTTCATGAGATACTCAGTGCTGCTTGTCAACATGTAATAGACCCTTTTCACAGAGGTGTCGTGGGACAAACACAGGTGGGTAGCAGACTTATCGTCACTAGTGTAGTCTAGTACCTGTGCCCTGGTACATAAAAGGAGCAGACTGATGAGTTATGAGTCCTACGATGACACCTCTGTGAAAAGGGTCTATTGCATTTTTTTCTATTTTCTCAGGTATTTGTTACAGTATCAGGAGCCCATGCCCTGTGAGCAGTTAGTGACGGCCCTGTGCGACATCAAACAAGCCTACACGCAGTTTGGAGGTATATATTTGCTGCTATTCACAATGATTGATCTAACGGTGATGTTGATAGGTTTTCAATGTAGTGAGTCCCTGGGACACACGGGTGGTCATTTGAGTGGGTCCCCAATAAAATTAATAATAAAATGTATATTAATGTGTACATCCATTTAGTGTTGCAGCTGCTAAAGGTGGAGCTGTTTTTAATTGCCTTATATACTGCTGGGTAGTTAACCTAATATATCAGAATGTATTAGTAGATGTATATTAACTAAACCTTATCTAAACCTGCAAAGTGACTAAAGTGAATACATGTAGTGGATTAAAATGTAAAATGCAAACATTTTACTTTATAAATATAAAAACAATCAAATCAAAATCAATATAGATATGCTGCTTCAATTAATCCAATGTAATAAATGCCTTGGGAACCGGCATTGAGAACAGAGTAAATGCATTGTGTGAGTGTACCACACAACAAAACCCTTTTGAATTCATGGCTTCATGATGTGTTTGATAGGGAAGAGGCCGTTTGGTGTGTCTCTGCTCTACATGGGCTGGGACAAACACTACGGCTTCCAGCTGTACCAGAGCGACCCCAGTGGTAACTACGGAGGCTGGAAGGCAACGTGCATTGGCAACAACAGCGCGGTGAGTTTCTATACTGCAGACCTATCACACGACGTGTGTGCGTGTGTGTGTGTGTGTGTGTGTGTGTGTGTGTGTGTGTGTGTGTGTGTGTGTGTGTGTGTGTGTGTGTGTGTGTGTGTGTGTGTGTGTGTGTGTGTGTGTGTGTGTGAGACACACACAATGTGGATTAGTGTAGCTATTTCACCAATAAATGATGTCCAATTAAAGAAAAATGGACCAAACATGAACTAGCTATTGCCTGTCAAAATGAGAAATGATGATGATGATAATAATGTCTGTATTTGACACTTTGACCCAAGGCTGCAGTGTCCATGTTGAAGCAGGACTTCAAAGAGGGCGAGATGACGCTTTCTTCTTCTCTGGCCTTGGCTGTCAAAGTCCTCAACAAGACCATGGATGTCAGCAAGCTATCTGCAGAGAAAGGTGAGGCCAAATGTCGGATGAAAATATTGTTGATAATGCTGCTCATGCATCCTTAAGCAATATTACAGAAAGGGTGTTTTACCCAGTTCCGAGTCTTTAGTCCCATTAATGGCGGTAAAGCACACCCTCTCGTGTAATATTGTGATTATACCACGGGTACCAACAAAATAAAAAATGTGATAGAAATATAGTCATATTAATTCGTTCTCATAATAAAATACTTTTTATTGTATAAGTTTTCCTGGAAACTTCCTGGAAATACCCGGAAAACACGTCACATCCATAGACTCCTATGCAACACAAACAGTAGTCTATGCAACACAAACGGTAGTTTACTACTCCAGCCAGTAGGACAGACCTTAGTAACAACCTAGCAAGACACTTTCTATTCCCTGTTGTCGGGTAAGCCAGCCAACTTGAGCTAATGCTTTCTAGAGATCGTGGGGTTTCCCAAACTGAATAAATACCACACATAGAAACACAAAAACACGCTGCTAGCTCTAAATGTCTCGTTTACTAATCATTTGTACACCTGTAAAATGGCATGCTAGTAGATACTAGCTTTCCCAGTTTGAAATGTGATGATGATGATGATGATGAGGTGATTTCCAACATATGGTAATACCTCTATCTACCACCAGGGGCTGCTAGAGCTGTACAATGGTCAAGATAATAAGCATCATCACAGTGTATGGCCAATATACAAGGCAAGGGCCATAGATCAGTAGTGTCTAACTATCTCTGAACGAAGCCATAATTAAAAATGTCTCTACTTGTTGTTGTTTTTAGTGGAGATTGCCACCCTGACGCGAGAAGACGGCAAGACAAAAATCAAAGTGCTGAAACAGAAAGAGGTGGAGGAACTCATCAAGAAACACGAAGCAGAAGAGGCCAAGGCTGAGAAGGCCAAGAAAGAGAAGGAGCAAAAGGAAAAGGACAAATAAGCTCACTCCGCTGTTCCCCCCGTGTTTCACTAGGTGCTGTGATGTGCTGTTTTTCATTAAAATCATTGGAAACTGTTAGAACTGATGTCTATGATAATTATTTCCCAATGTTGTTATGCTACCTTCCATTCTGCACTATTTTCAAAGTGTAGCTTTGGGAGCTACCAGATAATTGTTCAGACTCCAGGTCTGTTAATTTGACCATATATATTTTAAGGGGCACTGAATACCATACATTTTAAATATTTGTTTTTTGCTATGTCCTTCATCGTGTTTCGTATGCTGAGGTGAAGTGATAAAATAACAAAATGAGGATAATTAATAAGATGCAGATTGTTCCCTATTGGTATGGTCAAATATACTGATCACCTTAGTCCACAAACATACAATACACTTGTGTTTGACTCAGGAACGCAGAAAATGTAAATGTATCACTATTAATACTTAACACAGACAATGCTCCTTTTAACGTATATACCATATTAATATAATAAAGCTGTATGTATATATGTATATTTAAAATAGTATATTTAATCATGTAGAGAAGAGCCAATCAGCATGTCTCTTTGACATCCTAATACATCTTAGCGTGGAGGTGCAAGATGAGAAGACAATTGTTTTCTGGGTTACTGATTGCCTTTCTGTCGATTAATAGCCTATCTTAGATCTTAATGTCATAATTATACTGCAGATGTTTTCTATTCTACAAAAATTGTGAAATTAAATACAAATATCGAAGTGACGAAATCACATTTCACCACTTGGTGGTGAAATGTGAACCGAATTGTGAAAACCTCTCAAAATCCCCAACTAGACGAAGACAAAAACAAACACCCACCCATCATCCCAATAATAAAACTAATATGTAAATACTTCCAACAATTAGAATGGGTAGATAAAGAATAGCCTACATGTTGTCACACGGAAATGCAATACACAGACTTAAATACATTATTATTATTATTATTATTATTTTTAAACCTGTTGAGACCCACAACATTTCAAAACCCAAACTGCTGACCAAATTGTTTTCAATTGCGTGCAGAATGTAAAAAAACAAAACGGATTAGGCCTATAACTGGTGCTAAATTGTTTAAATGTGTCCTGCTGACCATTTCTCATCTACCCCGGACATGATGTCCCTCTAAGTTCAGCTTAATCATTGTAAATTGCATCGGAAGGAAATGCTGAAAATCACCTTGCACACTCAAGCAGGCCTAGTTGTCATCTACAAGAGATGAATGAAGAAGGAATAAAGAACCAGTGGAAATACAGGAGCTGTTCAATTAGCTCCAATTTCAATTGGATTGAAATGAAAATGTTGGTGCTCATCTGTCATGAGTAGGCCTACTGAAAAACATTGACCAGCCTACCAGCAATCACATCTTCAGGGTGCATTCCGTTGTCAGCTAATGAAAAATAATAATCTTCACTATGGATTTGGTTTAAATATTAATTCATATATATATTCGCCGCCTTACCATTCATTAATACATGTTTTCTATTGTTTATGCTCGATGTTTATCACGCTACCTTGACGTGTGTGTGTTCAGTAACGCGCTTCACCGCTAGATGGCGATAGCGAGTAGGTTTACAGTGATCAGAGTCTATCGGAATTGTTCGGCGGGGAAGCACAGATCATCGGGTTGTAGTTGGTCTCAACGTTGGCCTACTCTTAATATAGTAAGTACTCGTTTCATATATCACTTTATACTTAATTGTAGCCTAAATCAGCTTGTTTAAACAAAGCAAATAATACATCAAATAGAGAACATAAAATTAAGGCGTTGTCTGTGATTTAGCTGTTCTTCCAGCTATTCTGCAGTAGGCTATTGGTAAAGACCCTCTGGGCCCAAGACATTACAAGCAGGCAATATCCTACGCGGTGGTATTGGAATATTAATTGATTATTATTAAACATGCATATAGCCTACTAGTTAATCATTTGACACAGAATAACAACAAAGATATGGACTATAGGGACTTTATAAAAATGTAATTAATTGAATAAATTGTTTTGCAAAATGGTCTCTTTATTATATTTAAATTTACATGTGTGTACATTGTCAACGTTGAGGTGAGGTAATGACAGAGGTCATTAAATAATTAAAGTAATTTGAAGAGCTAAACAGCAGGTGGTGATCCGGACAATGACATGTGAGCATGTGCTTCATCGCAGTGTGATGGGTGCTGGGTGCTGTGTTGCATGTTGCTGGTCAGGTCTCTGAATTTAAACCAGCTGCTGCCACACATAATGCTCTTGGTTTTTTTTTTCTTCATGAAAGCCTTTTCATTTTGAGGTAATATTTGATGTTTAGCTCTTCGGGGTATCGGCTACTTTCGCTTTAGGACTTTGAACAGCCTCGTCTTGAACCTTGCAATGTGTTGCTGTTGCTCCTCAGATTAGCTCCAGTGTGTTGAGACCGTGGGGATGATGGTAGCATTCTGTTCCAGATATCTCATGGTGTTGGATGCTGTTAAGCTATGAAGCCTTAAACGGACCCTATCCTCTGCTTTCTGTATCTAAATAAACAAGTCCCCTGAATCCATTCCTAATAACCATAAATGGTCAATTACAGCGGTTAGCATAATATGGTAAATCCTAACTATCGTGTGTAAGTCCCCTACTTCTAGACGCATAGCACAAATACCCATCGGACCTCGACGACACACAAAGTTTCCCAGCTAAATCTAATCTTTTCATATGTTTTATTGTTTTATGCTTCAATATTTTCCTTTTCTTCTTCATTATGGGTCAATATTGTAGTTAGCATTGTATGTGGATAGTTACGTTGTAGTCTAAATCAACAGCACTAATTCATTCAAAGGCTGAAAGCAGTGAGGTCATGGTGTTCACATGAGCTCTCTTGCTCAGTCTGTTTATGTGTGTATGTGTGTGTGTGTGTGCGCGGGTGTGTGTGTGTGTGTGTGTGTGTGTGTGTGTGTGTGTGTGTGTGTGTGTGTGTGTGGGGGAGGATCTTGGCATCTTACAGACTGAACCCCCCGTCTCTAGATACCTCCTATGAGAGCAGGCCTAAGCCTAGAGGACAACACCATGTAAGGATTCCACTTCATATGTGGCTGTTTAATTCATTCACTTAAAAATGAATACATGAATTAAGCTGATAATGAAGACATCTCAACAAAAACACTTCTTATAACATCTTCTGATAAGGTTTTTTCCTTTTCTGACTTTCGTTGTCCCAATTTTTTACACACACTACTTTACAGCGTTAGACAAGTTGGGACTTTTTTATTTAAAATCAGACAAAGAGGCCCACTGATGTCCAGTGTGAAGGGTCAGAGAAAGAGAGAGAGAGAGAGAGAGAGAGAGAGAGAGAGAGAGAGAGAAACAGTGTAATCTGTTGCAGTGTAAACACAGCCCCAGTAAAGCACAGGAATGTCTCTGCAGTGGGAGCTGGAGGACGAGGTCAAGCGGAGGCCAAGGCAGGTGGTATACATCAGAACCAGGATCTGACGTCTCAGCGTTAACTTATCAAAACAAGAGGCGGTACGCCTGTTTGACTGCTAGCCATGAAAGCGGGGAGGAAGAGGAGGAGGAGGAGGAAGAAGGAGAAAGAAGGGAGGGAGGAAGGGAAAATGGACGAGCGGAGACAGGAACCTGGGGGAGCGTCCATTCTCAGCAAGGACGCGGCCGCACCCCCCCAAACCACCACCACCACCACCACCACCACCACCACCACCACCCACGTCCGTAGGGGAAAACCACCAGTTAGCATATAAAGACACGACAAGGGAGTGTTTCCATCTCAAAGGCCTTGATGTTGATCTGAAGCGCATGGGCCACAGATCAGTGGCGCGGGGTCCCGGGCAGTTGGAGGCAGCAGCAACAGACAGAGCGTAGAATGGCCGGTGGGGGGTGAGAAATTGTTCATTTCACACGAGTGCCTGACTAGTTTTCTATGGACCTTTATGGATCCAGGTGGCTAATGAACCTCGGATAATTAGCGCAGGGGGTTTCAGCTTCCTCTTTGTTGCTGTGAACTCCATATTTAGATATTTATTAAAATATGTATTCAATAATATATTCTTGAATACAACATTTTCAAGTTTCAAGTTATATTTTATATGTTTACTTACAGTACCAACTACGTTGCTGTTTAAGACCGAAAATCTGATTCTTGCTACATGAAATTTGTTTCTGCTTTTTCTCAGAAAGATTAATTAATTAAGAATCTTTTCGCCATTACTCCAAGTCGGAAAGGGTTATACACAGTACCGTGCCGTGCTATGATCACGGCCGGATCCGGCTGGATCCTCAACGTGACTCGGCCCTGCACCATAAATGGAGCCATGGATTCCTGTAGAAGTAAACAATAATTAACTGTCCTGCTAATATGACTTATTATGGAAACTTATTAAACTTGTTGTGGCCATTGGCACTTAATGACATGATTATGCACCGCAGACTCCTGGACATTAAAGAAGCACGCCTTGTTCTCGCTGTGTCTTCTGCCCCGGAGATTCGTAAGACACAGTCACTGTACCGTTGCAGAGAGTTCCCTTCAAGCTTGGTGATGTCTTCAATAGGTGGAGTGGGGGGTTGTTAATATTGCTAATGACTATTTATGTAAGGACCGCTGCTCCCATCATTCTTTTCTTCCGTTGTTTTTATCCTCCTGTCTTTACAGAGGTACTGGTCTGTCTCGTCTCGGGTCAATGGCCACTTGTCACAGGCGTACCAAATATGGTGTTGGAGATTTGCTTTCATTGTGTGGAGGAGCGATCAAGTGGTTTTGGGAAGAGGGGAGCGAGAGAGAGAGCAAGAGAGAGAGAGAGAGAGAGAGAGGGAGTTTAGAGTGGCCGTAGTAAATCTTCTTTGTTTTGCAGTCCATGTCACACCATGCCACACTCCTATTAATTAACATAGCTCAGCGTTCCACATTTTCCACATCCATGGGTCCAAAGCATACATGGTGCAAACACAATAAAGATTGACAACAGATGCTGCCTTCCAATTCTGAGTGCTGAAGTCATCGTTCGACCGTATATGGGAATCGAGTATTGACGTAATTATTATATAAGCCCTTCTCTGATATGTACTACTATAAGTACACTACAGCTTTAATAATAATCTCTTAATTATATATATTTGTTAATTTTTCAAATTTTAATACATTACTTGTAAAATAGCCTTTTTTCCTATTATTTTTGTATGATCTTTTCCTTGTATTTTTTTTATTTGTTCCCTGCTGTTACAAGAAAAATATTAAAGCTGTGTGTAATGTCATAATAAACATTTACTAAGTAGGAACCTTGGGTTTTATTATTTATTTATGATAGTAAATTATGTTCAAAGAATAGTCACATGATGGGTATATTACGACATACACATTATATTAATTAATATGAGGAATATTAATACTTGTGTTACAACTATTAAATAAAGGTCATAAATGTCCTAACATGACATTTAGTAAATAGGAATGCTTAAGATGAATCCATGGCTTTTATGTGATTTGAAATGCGGATACAAATAAATGTGATGCTTTTGTGTGTTTGTCATGTGAGACAAATTGACCTCTGTTGATAAGTTAGGTCCATGAGGTCAGAGGATGACATCACATCTGGGTTGCTTGGAGGTTTGTATGTTTTGTTCGATTTCATGTTTGAAATGACTTCAGAATGGCGTTTTAAGCGTCAGATGACAGGAAGATCATGGCAGGAATCCTGAAATAATGCACAACTTCCTACTAATTATTAGTTTTTATAAAACGTTCATATAAGCCTACTTTTTCACTTTTTGTCTGTTTTTTTTTTTAAAGAAAATATAAGCAAATACATTCTCACCCAAGGCCTGAAAAACACTACTACTAAAAAGCATACGACGCTGTTCTCTCTCTCTTTGCATCAGGGAGCTGTAGATTCCTTCACAGAAAGGTCTGAGCAGGTGTTTCTCGCATCTGACCAGCCTTCATTTCTCCCCGACCCCTCTCACCTTGAGCTGAACAGCAGGCTCTGTCCTGGGTGGTTCCCTGCACGGTCAATAGGGCTTTTGTTCTCTCCTTTACAGACACTGTTTTATTAAATATTGTATAGTGTGACCCAACAGGCCCCACCGTCAACCCCAGACACATGTAGCATGGGTAGTGGGACAACAATGGCTTGGGGTCGACTTTAACAAATTAGCCATGTGACTAACACATTTAACAGACGAACAAATGGACAGGAGCATCAAGACTGACCGGGGGGGGGTCAACATGAAGCCATGTACGTAGACCGCCACCCCATGCACAACTTTGCTGAAAAGTTCCGGAGAAAAGTACTTCGGCGCCACGCCCGTGTCCATTGTCTCAGCCGCCACGTCGTCCGCTGCCCCATTTAAAATAAAATCTGCTCCCAGAATCCTTTACATTTTTAAATAAGAGACGTGACCCGAGAGAACAGCGGGCGGCGTCTAAATTATGCAGCGGCAGGCATCCTCTTAGGGGCAGAAGTAGAGTCAGGCTGAGTTGTCATGGCGAACGAGCCGTGACAGGCCCGTGTTGGTCTGGGGGGAGAGTTGGGGGTGGGGGGGGGGGGGCAGGGCCATGCATTATGAATGGCGTTAAGTACGCCTCAGCTGGAAGTGGAGGCGATGGAGGCCGACGCGATGGAGGACGACGCGATGGAGGCCGACGCGATGGAGGCCAACGCGATCGCGGCGAGTCATTGGCCGCCTGCGGGTAGTGCACCTCACTTTTACCTCCCCGACGACCCTCTCTCTCACACACACACACACACACACACACACACACAACCTGTACCCCCTCCAGTAGTGTTTTAGGTTAGAGTTTGATGCTTTATGGATGAGGAAAGCATTCATAATTATTTATATAGAAAAGACAAGTCCATCAAATGTGATTATGTTATTTGTTGCATGCTAGTATATTACTGTACATTCATACAAAATCTTTGCAGAATATTATGTTGAATCATAAACCCCTTTGGCTTCTCCGGTCAGTGTTCTCTATTAAAGGTTTGTATAGAAACAAGGCTTTCATGAATTTATATCCACAGACAAAAAGTCACAAACCTATTACGGTATCTATGGTATCTCCGTGGTGTCTAGATGATCAAACATCATGTGTCTAAATCATGGACACAAAGGAAATCTGACAATCTGAGAATGTGGGCGTGATAATGGATCTCTTCTCTATATTGTCTGGACCATCCACCCATGAATACTACACCCTTGCAATCATTTGAATGATGTGAGTTAACTAAATGAAATTGGAGCTTCCTCTGTGTTGCAAAGTTACATTTCAAAATGTACGCCAAATGAACGCTAAGCTTACGGCGTTCTGTTGGCCGATAGGGAATCCCAGGGGAATCCTGTGCTGTTCAACCAAGTCATCTAACCAACTTTAATATTTGATGAGATTAGTTCTGCCCACTGCATCTGCACTCACGCTCCTGCCAAGTGCATGCATGCCTTGAATTGATTCTCTAGGCTGCAATGTATTATTTCATATGTATTTCATCATTGCATTGAACAATCCCTTGTCCAGAAAGCATTGATGTCTTTGTTTTTGTGAAGGTGACGACGGGGGTGAATGGTTTACTATCTGTATAGAAGAGTTGGTTTCTGAAGAGGTTCTCGAATGGTGTGTTCTGTACCATGGTGTTGCAGGAAGAATATCTTTCAATCTTTATCGACACATGTTTATGCCTTCAGACAAAAAATGGAAGAAGAATGCATCATTGTCATTTTCTCCTTTTTGTTGTTGTATTGACTATTCATATATTGACTATTTGAAAGAGGCAAGATTCGAACTTAAGATGCATGTCGGCGTGTAATGCAATGTTGTGCTCTGACTCTGGTCGAGGCACCTGGTTAACTGCGCTACAGTTACAACTCCACTATCTCCAATAGAATCACGTGGACATGGAGAGCAGGAGAGAGGTGCCAGGTGGAGATATCATACCCTATCATATCAGCTAGATAATATTTGTTTACAATAACATTATCATGGGAATTGAAACCAGATACAACATATCTGGTAAGATAACCCAACGTACTGAACCTGACCTGTGTATTGCCAGTGGAATCATTGGAATCTATTCTCACATGATCATTTATTCTCCAGTAAACAGCAGGAAAATGTCATTTAATGACGTATTTTAGGCAAACTTAGTACCAGAAAACGGATGTGCTACTGCTGGCTTATTGGCGGCTCCTCATGTCGCAAAATACAACAGTTTGTTACTGATTGTTTGACTTCAACTGTTTGTGTATATATAACAACTTTGAGACAAGGCACACTACATGCGTAGCCTAGCTCTCTTCCGGATACGGGCAATACGTAAACTACATAATTTCCTGTGTTGCTGCTATTATTATGTCCTGCCAGTGCCAGCACACCAACATTCAAAGGGTCTCTATCAATGTTGATGATCTGTGCTTGGTCTGGCTGGCTCAGAATACTAACAGCAATTATTAAGATATTTGACCAGAAAAGATAATTACAAGTAAATTGGTTTACAATAACACTGGCTGTATATGGAGGACACCGTGATTACGTTTCCCTCTCTCTCCACCGCCACCAAATAGAAGCATGATCCTGGTCACTAGTCCAGGTCTGGCTGCAGGATGAGCACGGAGGGGGAGAGAGAGCCGAGTGTTTACTTGGAACAGATTGATTGAGTGTCTCTAAGTGGGACAGAACTATGTAGCGCTGCTATTAACCATCTTAGAGGAGAGCCAGGACTCCACTTTGTGGAACAGATACGGAACAGGAGAATGTGTGCTTAACATGTGTTTGGATTGGAGGTCCTCTGATTGATGCTCTGTGAGGAGTGCCTATATCCACTATATCACCAACACTAACACAGAACCTTCTGCCTTACAAACTCTCTGCACACATGACTGTGCAAAGTGGAGATCTTTTGTAGGAAATATTGTACTGTATCTTTGTAGTAATGTTAAAGATGCTATACCATTGTAATAATGCTAATGATGCTAGAATTTCACTGTAACATACATTTTCCCTAAAATAGCTATATGACATTCCCATAGACTAAAGTCTTATTTAAAGTTTAAGAACAAAGTAATCAAGAGTCAATATGTTCTAACATATTTCTATTCAATAAAATGTCTACAATCTGTACCTTTATATATAGCGCAGTATATACTACTTACATACGATTATTATTTACATGATATTTCTAATAATAATAATAATAATAATAAATAAAAACAGCAACAATCATAATAATATGCAATGTTATCATTATTATGATTATGACTGTTATTATGCTTATTCCTATGATTATTATTAATATTATTAATATTAATATTAATATTATTCTAAAGTATAATAGCAGTATTAGTAGTGGTTGTATTGTTTCATCAATGAAGCATGGACCTTAAGCATTTAAATAATCTAAATGTTGGTGTGCCTGAGTGAGGGTCATTTTATTTTAATTGGGCCAAAGGACACTGAACAGACCAGCTGTGAACTGTATGCTACAGATGTTTCTCACAGGGGAAGAGAGAGAGGTTTGGATCTCAAAGATGTCTTCTGTAGATAGAACATAGTATATACAGTTTGGCAAAATACAGCCAAACGGTTCTCCAATCTCTGTGTAATTACCCAGAGGGAGCTGGTCTGTTGGTCTCTGGTGCCAGTGAACACAACCACCCTGCAGGCTCAGGGCGTTCTGTTTGATTGTTATCAAGAAGCCTTCCTGTCTTTCAAATTCCTGTGTTGGTTGCATGGCCACCCACTGCCTGCGTAATGATACTCCGATATTACATGCCAGCGCTACATGCAAAAACATGTAACCTGCATGTAAACATGTAAACAATGAAACAGTGCCGTTTATTGTTGATCAACTGTGTACCATAAAAAGTACACCGCAGCTTCCCACCATTACTATCCCCAAGGTTCGCTTGCTTTGTCTGCTGGGGATATAAGGAACCAAGCAGTGAACCGATTTCCTATACAGATCAGCAGTTTAAACTGGGTAATGTAAACATCCATGATCTGGATCTCGGAATCAGGATGGACCTCTCCACTCATCGCTCCTTCCGTTTGTTCTCCAGCTTCTGTTGATTTTCCCCTTTCTGGATTTCCTTCTTTTGAAAACTCCCCCTTTTCCCTTAAACGTCCCCCTGAGACAACATCATGTGAGATCCAACTAGCTTCTTCGACTGGGAATCTGATGGCCTTTGGTTTTAATAGCATAACCCCATGCCTCCACGTTCCCAACACAAACAGGAAGCTGTAGAGGGTGGATGTTGCGAACGTTTTTATTTTCTCCTAGTTCACTGTGACTGCTTTTTTAAAATAAGAATTCAGATGAGATAAAATAAGACCTAGTGACCTCCGTGGATACAAATACAACACAAAGGAATACACAGAAGGATAATAAAAGAAAGAAAGGATACTGTGGAAATATTTAAAGAACACACTTTTAAAAATGGAGTAAAATCATTTGCAGATGCTCTCGGACAACGTCTTTAATGGTGACATTGTTTATTTGTAGGATAGCATTTCATTGCCTATAGATGTTTGTTTTTCTTCTCTCCAGCGTCTTGGAGAATCCCTTCGGGGTCACCATGAATCTGTTATTTTGACTCCATGACAGAAGCACTATTTTTAGCTGTGACAGTGGAGCGTTTGTTTGGTGTTTCTCCCTTTCCTCCTTCCTACTAGGAGCAACTGCAATGGTTACAGTGGAATATGAAACACTTTGACATGGTGTCTGTTTAGGCAAGGTACAGTTCTGTACTTTCTCCAAGGTCAAAGCCAAAAATGTGTCTGTAAGAGAGACACCCCCACACATAGACACACACACACACACACACACACACATACACACACACACACACACACACACACACACACACGCATGCACGCGTGTGCACACACACACGCTCAGACGAACGCATGCACAGACAGACACACACACACATGCGCGCGCGCACACACACACACACACACACACACACAGACAAACAGCAAAACATCCAAGTTGGCACTGACTTTGTAGTCATTGGAGGTAAAACACTAATTAGGATTACTGAGTGTTCAAAAAATTGATTTTCAAATCCTTACCATCCTCACAAAATTCAAAGGCAAGATCAATATTAAAACTAATGGATATACTGTATGTAGTAACAGGACATAAGCTGGACATAGACTGCTGATCATTTCTCATGGGTCCTTTGAATCGTTTCATTCGTTTCATCTTCAGTAATAACAATACATCTGAAATCTCAATGAATTCAAGTGAAGTCTTGCAGTTTTCCACAGACCTACTTCCTGGTGTCAACTCACAGTGACTTTGCTAAAATGTAACTAGTGGTGAAACTGTGCAGCCCAAATATTTGCCAACATCTGCCCCAGCATTAGTCATAGAGGTCAATCATATCAATATATCATCATCTCATATCATCTCTTTTTCTGAAAATCATTAGTATGTTATTTTATCCTTTTATTAACTATCAATGCCTTTGCTGGATACAAGCAGTGAGGACATTTAGCCATCATACTGACATGTTTTGTGGGTTACTGTCAAACCTGAATCTTTTAGTAAAATAGTGCCTCATAGCTGAAACTTGCATTGACTTGAGTTGAGTCTCTGTTTATTTTTACTATCTGTTTTCACGAAGAGGACAATTTATTGGACAAAGTATTCAAGAAACGTCGCAGACGCATTCAGCGCCTCCCTTGCTCAGTTGTGTGGGTGAAAAAGGCTTCAAAGTTACCTAGGACTTTCCAAATGGACGTTTGGCCGTACCACAGAGGACACAGAGAACACAAGCTAAGTGGTTTAGCAGCGGGTGACGCTAACGCCGGAGGACAAGGTCAGTCTGGCGTGAAGCAGAAGAGTGCCGTGTGAGGCGACTTATGGGACAATGGGGCTGCTTTTTCACAAATAAAACATGAGGTTTATTTAGAGACTCTGAACTGTATACCTTCTCCTTTTGTAGGGGGGTGGCTCTGGGTAGAGAAAGGGTAGAAAAAAAATTCTGATCTAACGCTCTGAACTTGTTTTGATTGTGCGAGAGACAATCAGAGGAAAATTGGATGAAAATGCCCCTTTGTACTGGTGCCTACAGTACACAGTGATAAGGCACTGGCTGCTGGGAGGGGTTCTTATCAAGACCTGTCTTTCAAAATGGTAGAATGAGGACTTTGTTTGTGTGTTGATGATGATAATGATGATGATGATGATGATGATGGCCCAAAATGCAACATTGGACACTGAGAGTTTGGCTCAAGTTAAAAATGGCATAACCATGAAATCTATTTTAAAAGCTTTTGTTTATAAACTGTTATGGTCGTGTCTTTCTCTGTCGCACATTGACCTTTGACACCGTGAACTATGCTGTCCATTGCGAGCTCAATATTCGGAAGAAATAAAATGACTCTAACGTTATATATATTTATAAAGGTGATGACTAATAGTAGGCCTATATAGCATGTACATGTTTCTATCATATTCATAAACAACAATGAACCATGTTTCCCCATTTAACAATTTAGGCCTAACATCTGAGGAACAAACTTTAGTTTCTGTATAGGGTAACTTTGATGGTTCTATGTGCCTACTTTTAGAAGAAGAAGAAGCATGAATGTAAAGGACAGTTGTCCTATAGCTGTCTTTGACCATAAATATATCCTAGACACCTTGGGGAAAATAGGCATGGTCCTTTCCAGCCCATTATAAAGGTCCATGCTTGACAACACCAAATGAATGATTCATGGTTATCTTTTCGAGACACATATTTTGGAATAAAATACTAATGCAGCAGGAGCTGCAGTGAGGAGTGGCAGTGAGATATCCTGGCAACAGAGGTGTTGCATGGGAGTCACACATTTGCCATCCCAAGGACGACTTGCCCGTACAGCGCTTATAACACAAATACATACATGGTTTTGGTTCTGCATAAAATGAATAGAGAAAATGAATTGGTAAAATACTGTATGCATGCTTACTATCTATAAAAATGCTCATTGACTCTGTGTATTATGTTTGCTTACATGACCTTCTCAGTGGTTTTAGGATTAAGGTGAGTTCTAAGTCAAATAATCATTTGTCAGAATCAGAATCAGAAATACTTTATTGATCCCCGGAGGGAAATTGGTTATATTATATTGGTTATATTATATATATTGGTTGTATTATATTATGTATTGTATATTATATTGTATAATTTGTATAATATTCTAAATAATCATTTAGAATATTTCACCCTAAATGATGTCTTAATTAGACCTAATTTTTTTTGTTGTGTTTACTTTTCTAGAAAAGGACTGTATAATTAAATACTACCCATGAGAATTGTGGTTGAGTTCGGTGACATTTAACTGGCTCCAAGACAGCCGGTGAGGAAAATGGCTGCCACTAGCAGCTCCACGGAGCAGAGCTCCCAGACCCTGAGTTACATCCACTGCATTATCTCCATGAATGAATGATCACTCCATGGCACAACGCTCAATATTTCAGAAGCAGGAAGTACCATGGAAACAACCATAATAATCTAGGCCAGGCCTGCGTGAGTCACGTAGAGAATACATGGGGTTGTAACAGTGGAGCATGTTTCTGCACATATCTTGTTTTTAATTTGAATGTGTATTAATTACTCTGTGGTTGGTTCATCACATGGAGGGGGGGGGGGGGGGTGTTTGTGATTGGCCCATGACAGGAAGCTGAGGAACCAATCAGCTGGAGCGATGTGATCACCTAAACAGGCCCTTATCAGCTCCGTCATGACTTCCTGTAAAAAAATTCTAGAAGGTCTGCACCTTCTAGAATCCCACCTCAACACCTCAACCAAATATGACTTCCAACTTTCTGTTAGACATAACACATAACTGATGGATTAGTATAGTAATATCAATACAAAGTGATGTGTGGTTGGTCTAAAACTGGGCACAATGCAGAAGATTGTGTTCTATTGTGATACTCTGAAGTATTTTCGTAGTTTTGTGACTGACATTGTTGCTCATTATAAACATGAGATGCAGAATGAAAGTACTCACAATGATGTGGCCCTTTATAGTACTATAGGCTAATCAGCTAAGGGTTGGTTTTTGTAGGCTACTGTATTAAAGCCTTGGTCGTGCTGGTCAAAAAAAGAAAAAGAGAAGAAGAAAATATATTTCTTCCAATGAGACTGAAAGAAACGTTCAGAGCCCTCCTATCTACTCAAAAGCTAGCGACGAGCTACACTTCATTGTGGACCCCACTTCTCTGCTGCTGCTGGTCCTAGCTGGGCTGATTGTGTTCCCATACAAAGTCAGGAAGCAGTGGAGCCTTTGAGAGCTGCACTTGTGAGGAAATAACAGCGCACACGAGGCCCCTTTCAGGGCTAAAGCTGAACACACAACACTCTATGCCAGCCCCTGTCCCGCTACACCCTCCCTACAATCTACTGAGGTTCATTTTTGTAGACATATCGTCAGGGAAAAACATCCCTCCTATAGGGTCGTGTTTCATTACATCGTTGTTCTCACTATGATTCTTTATTGTTGTCTTTTTGTTTTTTGTTTGATCGTGTACATTTTTTTTAAATATAGGCCAACAATTAGATTTTGGGGTTATAGGCCTATTTATTTCACAGTTGTTATTTCTTCATTTTAAACGTATTCTAAATATATCTTACAGCCTATTCATTATTTCCTTTTAATGTCAATCGTATTTATTATTTTGTTATTTGTTATTTATTTAGCCTATATTTATACGATGTATTCTAATTTATTATTTATATCATTTAATTGCTGTTGAAATTTTTGTTTATACGTGAAATCGATTTTCAAACGTTTTTAAAAGGATTACAATAAAGAATGGTCTAATTTCCAAAGAAAAATAAGACGTACAGACAGTCAGGCCTATAGGTTTCATAATCACCCCGGCTGTGGGATGAACGCTAAAAAAAAAAAAAAATCTACATAGGCCCAATATGTTTTCTTTGTAAAAGTTTGTCTTTCAAAATGCAATCTATAGTTCTGTTACATTTTAGATTTGGTCTATACTAACAAAATACGTCACTGATCCGGTACAGGCCTATATGTACGAAATACTGTCAAAAAATAATATAAATAAAAAATATAAACATTATGTACAAAATGGCTTGGGAACGAAACGATGATGTCAAAAGTGACGGTGGGGGGGGGGGGGGGGGCCTCATACCAGCTGAGGCAGATCTCGCGCTTGATTACTGCTCACACAGACGCGGGACATAATTGATGAGCTAATTGAAAGCCGGCGGGCACGCGGACGGGAGGAAGAAGCGCTCCAATGAGAAAGTGGACTCGTTTCCCCGCCACAATCCTTACAGCCGAGGAGGGCATTGATGTGAGCAAGAGAGCGCTTTCCACGACGCGCACTTCTTTCCCCCCCTCTTTTCACCCTCACTAAAGTGCACATATATCCACTTTCTCACACTTTTAGTTTCAGCTTTCTTTTTATGAATGATTCTCTCTCGTGATCTCTCATCGGATACCTCGTCGACTACTGCACGAACTCACTCCGGCACGTCTTTCCTGAAGTTCAAACGCCACCGAGATTTGGTCTGCCACTACAGACGCACTTGGGGAAAATACCCGACGAGGAAGAACTTGACGCTTACTGCAAGCGCGGCCGAAGCCCCCTCAGTGAACATGAGTATCAAAGCCGACGCGGAGCCCAATAACAACGTGTCTGTTGAGGAGGAGGTAAGGGGACAAAATGTGTTTTTTTTAAAAAGCGTCCGTTCCGTCTTGTTTTATAAGGCTACCGTCTTCTGTGAATCCTCCCAGGTTGGTTCAAGTTCAAAGTCGGCTAGAAAAAAAGGTTTTATCTTAGTTGGGGGTATTTTGTCAGACTGCGTTCTGTAAGGCTTTGATCGATGCTTAAAAAAAAAAGTTACAAAATAAATCAGTTTGAAGATGTCTTCAAACTTTTACAACCAAGACGAGCAACTAATATTTTGACACTTAAATGAGCGCCCTAGAAATCAAACGGCTGTAGTATAAATGTAGGCTATTGACAAATACATTGCCGTTTCGTTTACTGTTAAAGGGGTGAGCAAGTATTTATACAAAGTTAAAATGTAGGTTTCTGTCTGTCATACTCGCGGGGTGTTTTTAGTTTGTTCATGACAATGAAATTATGACAATCATGTTTATTTTGTCTCCAACACTTTGTCATAGGCCCATGCTATGTAATAGTCTTTTTATTCCTACTTCAATTCTAATCCACATTCAGCAGAGATGGCTGACCAATTATCTCGCCTGAATAACTTGAGTCACAATCTGTTTCGTTTAAAGTGTTTGCTATAGGCCTACCTACCTCGTAGGCCTACCATATTATTTTGTGTGTGTGTGTGTGTGGTTTTAAAAAAGCGCCTGCGTGCCATCATGCGGCCTTGTGGTAGTCTCTGGACAGATTACAACGCGACAAAAATGGTGTCAAACTGGGCCGGCTTTCCTTCACTGTACGTGACGACCAGAGCACCTGAGACGCCGGCGGGGTGGG
>OOFB01008248.1:0-13799 GCA_900323305.1 Trachyrincus murrayi | reverse complement strand
TTTTCCCCCCCCCCCCCCAGGCTTCTGGAAACCCCACATGCATCCAGCTGACGGGAGGTTTGCCGAGCGCTTCATTAATTTAATCAGGTTTATTTAATGGACAAATGTGCATTAGAAACATACAGTATTTATAATTCCTCTCAATGTCTTTGGGACATTTGGGTAGAAACCATCTTGCTGTCAACATTCTAAGCTTATGATTCCTCTCGGGAACTAAAGCATTACCTTATTAGCACCTAACGGAAAAAAGAAGAAGAAAAAAAAACTGCTAGGCAAAGTCAACTCGCTAAGGAAATTGACATGTTGAAGTTGCCCTTTGTAAGCTAGTGCTTCCATGGGTCAGCGTGGCACGGGGGAGGTTTAGAAGAGTAAAGTCATTGCATGTTAGTCTTTTTGGCATGAACGTGGAACACAGATTCTGTGGATCCTAATATTAGTGTTTGTGTTGCCTCTTTATCTTGGCCTAGACAATCGTTTAGTTTTTTTTCCCCTGTAGGACCCTGGTCTTGCCTCTGTGAAAGCTAGGCTGTTGTGTAAATGGCTTATCTCGCATGGACCCTGTGAATGCATCCCTTTCTGACAGCCTTGTCATATAAATGTCTATTATTTGAGCAAAGAAAGGACAAAATTGTACTTTTTTGTGTGATGTATATTTATGCATTTTTTTCGTGCAACTAAAAAATTGAATCTGTCTAAGTTGGTCGTTTAGATGTTTTTGGTGTTATTTTTGATCCTATAATCCTGTTGAAGTAGTTTAAAAAAGTGCAATTGTATTTGTTTAAAGGGGAAATGGGTGTGTGTGTCAAAAAATGAAGTGTTCTGATGGTGGCTTGTGCCACCCTGACTGCTACAATGAGATTGCTGTAAAATGCTTTTCTTTCAGAATGTGAAACTGGACAACAAACGAAAAAGGCTTGGTTTATTTGAGGGAGGGATGGCCATATGGAAATGCAGGATTCGAGTGATGAAGGAATTTAAGTTTGTGGTTTAGAACTTGTTTGTCTTGGTATCTGCTGTGCATAAGATGTAAAAACAAAAAAGTAACCATCTTATGAATAAAACAAGCAAGTGAATGCATTTCTCGTGTTTCTTCATTGATGCTGATTTTTCCTGCACGCTCATTACACCCAACACAATTCTGGAAGGGAATGTCAACCTCAATAATTTAGGTCTTTAATTTGAAATCCACAATTACTACGTGTATGGCTGACTGTGGATTTACATTGGGAGCAACAGACCTCACACTGCGACCTAAATGCTGTGCTGCTCAATCAGGCATGACCTCTAGGGAGTAGTTTAATGGTCGTTCACAACGGGACCAGCTGTTTATCTTGAGTGGCATGACAAGTTAACGGTACATGGGGTCCAGTGAATATATAAGTTTTTATTATTTTTAAAGGGAACATGATATTAAGTATTTAACCTTAATGGGTACAAGTAGCCTATGACGAGTTGACTCTTTAATTGTCCCCCTTTTTGAGGCGGTTTCCATAAGCTGTCAGAGCTAAAGTTAAAAATAAACCTACCTGCACTCAACTAGGCATGATCTTGTGTTCATTCAGTAGCAGAGGGGTTGTGGACTCAACTACAGAGTGGCTACTTGGTGGCCTAATGAGTTGGAGCTAATTGTTACAATGTTGCACTCTAAGCACATCAAATAATTTTAAAATGTTAATTTGATACAATTAAGGACATTTAAAATGATTGTAGTACGAACATTCCAGATCAAAGTAATTGTAGATTAAGTGATTAAATATTTATGCTCAGGATTTATTAGTATTTATCATTCTTATAAAGTCAAACCTTGTTTAATTCCAATCTAAGAAAGCAAGAAAAAGATCTACAAACAGCCATGTCCTTTACGGGAAGTTGGACCACATAACATGTTTCAGAAATGGGTCACAGAAAACTTGAATTGACAGGAAATCAATATGCAGAGGAGGAAGATATGGATTTAGAAGGCAGAACGCTCCTGACATTTTCAAGCAGGTAATATCACGTGTGTAAATTCTCTTCAACGTCAATCCTCAATTTCTCTGGAAATTGCAGAAAGGTCTGCCTATAACAGTAAGGTTGTGTTGCATACCAAATGTATAGTTATCTGCTCATATTGTGTAGTGTATGTCACATTGTTGGGTTTATTTCATTTCACTACTTTATTTCAATTAATAAAAATTTCTAAATATGTGATATTTATAATCATAATGTTACAGTAACAGTTAGAGTAAGACCCATTGTTGTCGACTACCTTTGACCTTTCACAAGAGAAAGGGGATTTAGCACCCACTGGCACTGCACACAAAAATATACTGTAAAAATGGGGTCAATAAAGACAACAGACAGCCATGAAGTGGAGCCTGTATTTGTAGGGCGTTGTTGCCATCTAGAGGCCTGGTTGTCACAAGACAACCCGAGACATGTACCATCTGTACATCTGGAGGGCTGGGATGCTGCCCGCTCATAAGGCATCCTCACTAGGACGGCTGAACTGATGCGATGTATATAATGTGTATATAAGTATTTGTCACTATAATTATCGATCGTTGTTTCTGTGTAAAAGAGCAAATAACGCACATTTCCATCACGGTGGAAATGGTCATTTAAAAATACGGTTAAGTTAGAAAATATCAAAATAGAGTCCGGTGATCGACAATAATGATCAGTGTGTGAGGCACGCGCACACGTCGCGCGTTCAATGTCGTGATCGTCGTGAATAATATAGTCACATATAGGCCTTGTCATCCTTCAATATATACTCTTTAAAATAATAATAATAATAATAATACAATATATATATATTGTATACATTTATATAGCGTTAGATCCACATCAATGACAAAAGTCGCAAATTATTTGGAGCCTATCGTGGTACAACAATCATGAAAGAAACTCCTGAGAAGACCATTGGCTTTTGATGTAAAGTGCACGTGAGGACTCCCCCGTGCTGCCCCCTAGCTCTTGCCATTCGTCTAGCACACGTTCACCAAATGTTGCCTAATTAGCTGGCAGACAAACTTCATAAATATGTCTTCTTCCACACGCCAGTGGTTATGCTTGTCACCTATCGAATAGGCTAACAATATCATGGCGTTTTCCCTGGTGAGTTTTACCCAGCACACCTTTGTTTCGGGGTAGACATTTCCTTGAACTAGCCTCTGCTTTCAAATAGGTTTTCAGGTCTGTTCATATCTGAGGTCTCCTGAAATACAGTTTTTTGGGGGGAGAAACGTCGTTCTCCATAAAACAAAGAAAAACTGTCAACTTTGTCAATTGTATGCTGCACTTTGTGTGTTCTAATATTCGTGGGGGAAAATACTCGTTTCTCATGAGTTGCCTTTCACCCCCCCCCCAGAGAGACGATCCTCGAGCTCATGAACGTTGGGACCCGGAGTCTCCGGCCCTGTCCACCTGCAGCAATGCAGATATCTTCCGCCGAATGAACACCATGCTGGGCAACGCTCTAGACTTCACCGGCGTGTGCACCACGCCGAACACCAAGGGGAAGCGAGACCTCCAGTGTGGTAAAGTGGTTTCTGGTGCAGGACGCTGCGCTTGATGCTCGTCAGGTTGCTCGCCAGACAAAATGGGGTTAAAGGTGTAAAGGGGAAACTGACTTGATGCTGTCTCTGTCCCCGACTCAAATGCCAACCGCTGATTCATACCGCATAGCTTAGTCTGCCGTGTTGCAGCATTGTAAGCGTTTATTTATTTTAGGAAACCTATGCCAAGAATATAGGCAGTGGGCCTGCAGGCCAATGTCCATTTAAAGTCGAATGTCAAGTGTTTAAATATTATACATGTTCCAAATGCTAGACCTTTTCCAATAATCTAAAAAGTGTATTTGTGTTTCAATTGTTGTTGAAATCCTACAGTTTGAAAAGGTTATAGATGTAAATGTGACCCCTTTGGCTGCCGGACACAAAAGCTGGCCAGCAGACTTTGCACAATGTCCTATAACTCATTGTCCTCATTTAAACTAAACTTTAACACAATGCAGAGTCAGTCTGGCAGTGTAATCCCAATTTGAACCACACTAGTTTTATTTTTGTATTTTTGGGCTGTCCTACCTCACCCCAGTCCCTGTGGCCTTGTGGGACATGCTGAATCAGGGCTGTAGCTAGCAGCTGGAAGCTGTCCAGGCTCGGAGAGGGATGGGAGGAGCTGGTGGTGCAAATCTCTCCCAGCACCCAACATCTGATCAGTCAGCTGCTCCTATGAGGCTCTGTCTGTTTCATTTCCCCTCTGTAGCAAATATCTGATGCATTTTTAAAATTGAACATGTGGAATTGTCAGTTGGCCAGTTTGTGTAAAAAAATAAATAAATAAATAATAATAATTTAAAAAAAAGTCCTTCCCTCAAACTACCCAGTCTTAACAAGAACCTTTTATTTTTATTTTTAATCCGTCTGCTGAGTCATTGCTGTATAGCCATCCACTAAGCTACGCTAGCTCGGCCCAGCTGCCCCCACCCACTCGTATGCTTCTTTTTTTTTTTTTTGCCAGCTCACTCAGGAAGCGAGGCTAGACAAACTGTAGGAGGCAGCAGCCACCATGGCAGCAGCAGCGGTCTACTGCTGACTCCCGAGATGGGCTGTGCTCGACCAGCGAGGCAGTGCTCCCACCAGCCAGAAGAAACGACAGACGGAAATTTTTCATTAGTTAGGAGAGGAAATTGGGGAGGTGTGTGTATGGGTGGGAGGCTGATGTCATTAGCAGGGGGGGTGTGAGTGCATCAGCAGCCCTGTCACATGCTGCTAGGTGGGTCAGTGATTCAGACGGAGATGCCGGTCAGTCTCTCCAGGCACAGAGGCAGCAGGTTGGCTTCACCAGCCGGGGGAAGAGGAGAGCTCTTCAGTGATCCCAGCGGGACATCGTTTAACACGGGGACTGGGAGAACGCAGCCTTAACGGACGCGGCCCTCTTGACATTTGAATGTAGAGTAGAACGGCGTGCTGCTCAATGTCTTAACACTTGTTTCTCGCTGTGTTTATCTCTGAACTGAACCTCAGACGGGAAGGACAGAGAGCTGGCTGCAGTGGGCAGCAGGATGCTATTCCCGAACTGTGGCGGCGGCGGTGGCGTAAGTGGCATGCCGCTCTCCCAGGACATGTCCTCGGCATCAAGGGGCCTTCCGGATGTCTCCGACCTGGGTCTGGGGCTCCAATCTCTCAGCCTGTCCAGCTGGGACCGCCCCTGGAGCAGCCAGGAGACCGACGCGCACACAACCGCTTCTTCCCAGGCCCACAGCAGCTCACCCTCTGGCAAGTACCACAACTTTACAGTAACTATTGATTTGTTGTCATGTGCCATAGATGCCAGGATAGGCGTTTGGTTGAAGTAGGCATACACTAAAGTGTGTTTTGTGAAAATAACATTTCTATGCCGCCATTGTAAAAGGCTTGCTCAGAAGCTGCCTTTGTGATTGGTCTCGGTGGTGTCGGATGTTGCCAGCAGTATTTGAAGTATGTGACTGTTGGCTGTTGTCCTCGTGTCAGTCTGTGAGAACTGGCACTAGCGTCGCTGGGGAGGATGATGTGGCAGTTTTGCTCTGCTGCATCTTTGGCTGTGTAGCAGGCTTGGGTAAACATAGCAACAGGCTAACTGAGTGGTTGTATCATAACTGGCCCTGTCTAGCAATGGGCATAAGATTCTCAACTGCCATGGTTACTTGCTAGTACATTACTCGCGGGCACATCATCAAAGTGAAAACTGTCTAAATATTCAGCTGCACCACCTGTCGATCAGCATGTGTGTGGCACAGCATTTAAATTGAAATGTGTTATTGTTTTTAGGCTTCTATCGTACTCCCACTAGCATAATCTGCTGTATTAATTAGGTGTGCCTTGTTGTTGAACTTCTGTTGTTGTTTTAAATGCTGAATTAACCTATTCAGTGTAATATAACCACCTTGTGTGCCTTGCTTTACTAGATTAGAACATCTGTCTTTATTCTAACCTGTGCTTTTGTCTTTAAGGCAAATGCCAGCACTTTTAATAGCTACTCTGCACCATTGTTGCCCTGACCTATTTTGTGGGGCTATGGTTGTATCACGGTTTGCCCGTAAAACCAGACTATTCATTGAGAGCAATCTAAACTGGGCCTGTTAAGTGGGCCAGCACATTTAATGCTGCCATCAGCTGAATACTGCTCCGGTGCCCCATGGCCGGTACCATAGCAGGTCTTTGAGGACACATTTACCGTGGCTGCCAGATGACCCAGCCATCACAAGTCTGCTTCAAAGTGTTTCATACTCAAGGCATCGTTTAAAATGTTTAGATTTTTGAGGCTGTATCATTTACATTGTTTGGTTACCGACCAAATGTGGTTTGTAACGTTTGTTACCATTTTAGTTATCGATTCACAGCTCATTTGTATAGTTTCTAAAACAAAAACGTTGGCTCTCGAAATGGTAATTTGAGATTGGTTCAATGTATTGGGGGAACTTGTGTAGCAAATGCTTGCGCAGCTAAAATTGTGTAGGCTAACTCTGCAGTCCTATTTCTGAGGGAAGCGGAGGGGATTTTGGTAGGGGTCATTGTTATTCCGGTCTCTAAATGCTTTGTCATTGTCCTCTCTCCAGTGCTGGGCTTGCTCAACAGTCCCCTAGGTAACATCCTGGGTAAGCCCCCGGGTTACCATCCCAGTGAGGCCATGGGCACGCCTGCCGACTTCCTGGATAAGTTCCCTGGCATGGCCCGCATAGCCAGTCGCCTGGATGCCCGGTCCTTCCTGGACTCTCGTTCGAGCAGCCCTGCAGACTCTGAGACCAGTGGCTTCAGCTCTGGCTCGGACCACATCTATGACCTGCTGGTATGGCCTGCTCTTGTTCTCCTGTATTTCCTAATGGTTTCCCCCTCGGGATATTTGTTCTGTAACTATTTATGCTTGGAGGATGTCGTACCAATGTGTCCATTTTGCTTGTACAATAACAAACATTTTTGCATTGGAAATGGAAACCCAAGGACTTGACACACATCCACATGTTTATGTTGAGACTTGAGAATGATGTCCACGCTGAGGCTCTCTTCTCCCCTGCCTTACCTCATGTCCTCGTGTCCCCACAGGCCACGCTGAGCTCTCTTCTCCCCTGCCTTACCTCGTGTCCCCACAGGCCACGCTGAGGGTCTTCCCCTGCCTTACCTCATTTCCTTGTGTCCCCACAGTCCACGCTGAGGATCTCTCCTCCCCTGCCTTACCTCATGTCCAGCATGCAGAAGGACCCGCTGCGTGGCGGCGGCGGCTCTCGCCTTGACCACCAGGACAGCTGCTCTCCTCTGACTCCGCCCCCCAGCGCCAGCCCAGCCTCAGCCTTGTCGCGCCGCTGGCCCACCAGCTCCCTCTGGCCCGGCCCGGACCTACTGGACCAGCCGGATGAGACCTTCAGCATCGAGAGGGAGGCTCGCCTGCACAGACAGGCTGCTGGTAAACTGGCCCAGCCATACAAATGAACCGCATTGAAAGCCAAACTAAATGGGTGAAACAGGGTATCACTTACCATGCAGAAGTTGCACCATGGGGAAGTAATGTCGCCTAGCACAATTTAGGCCAGAAAGTCATTAACCGTAGATTGTCGCTGAAGTGCTGGTGTTTCTTTTGTTAGAGGCACTTCTTTGTGCTCTTGAATGTCTACTTTGTTTTTAAAAAAGCGTCTTGTCTTGTCAGCTGTGAATGAGGCCACGTTCACCTGGAGCGGACAGCTGCCTCCCAGGAACAACAAGAACCCACTGTTCTCCTGCAAGGTCTTCCTCGGAGGAGTGCCCTGGGACATCACTGAAGGTACAGAACATGCTATTTATTCTATTTATAATGGAACATAAGAATTGACTTAATGTACAAAATTATACATTCAGTGAAATCTATTGCCGTGTTAACTTTGTTGTTTCGGTAATATTTATGTCTAGAATTAACTTTGCTATGGCGACCACACTGATTACATGGTGATTTCAAACTCACTGAACACGCCAATTTGATTAGTTTAATTTGCCTATGCGTCATCATTGGCAACATTCATGCCCCAGCTAAGGCCTACATTTAGATGTTAAATTAATCGATAATTCAAATGGTGGTTCCAGATTTGATTTGTCAAATGGATTGCATGAATCAATTTGCATTCCACCCTTCCGCACACGTCAGTCTGTGAACGTAACAGCTACTTGACTCCGGAAGTTATGACGGTTCATTTCTTGCATATATTATTGTTATTATTCAAACGCTCTCAACTAGTCTATTAAAGCACACTCTGTACGTCCGTCCCCCCCCTCCTTCTCTCTCTCTCAGCTGGCTTGATCAACACATTCAGTGGCTACGGCCCTCTGAGTGTGGAGTGGCCGGGTAAGGATGGCAAGCACCCTCGCTGCCCTCCTAAAGGTAATATGCCCAAAGGTAACAGCAGGCTGGTAGGCTATGTTTTTTACTTCCTGGTTCAGAGGTGGCACCATGGTGAGCACACTGCATGCTGATGGTTTAAAGGTAAAAGGTGGTCTGTGTCTGTGTCTGTGCTGTTTAATATCTTTTTTTTTTTTTTTGGGGCCAAATTGCGTCCAATTACAGTTTACTTTTTTTGTTGCGATAATATCTGCTGCTTGCTTTCGGACCTTATTACTCCTGCTGTCCTTGGCAGGTTACGTTTACCTGGTGTTTGAGAATGAGAAGTCGGTGAGGGCCCTTCTCCAGGCCTGCACCCAGGACCTGCTCCAGCCAGAGGACAACGGGGAGTACTACTTCAAGATGTCTAGCCGCAGGATGCGGTGCAAGGATGTGAGTTAGCTGCTATTATAAAATGCATATGCAATGCTTTTGTGTCTACCTGTTTGGTTGTCTGTGTGTAACCCATGTGTGTTTGGTTGTCTGTGTGTAACCCATGTGTGTTTGGTTGTCTGTGTGTAACCCATGTGTGTTTGTGTCTACCTGTCTTTCTTCTGGTGCTCCAGGTACAAGTGATCCCCTGGGTAATCTCTGACAGCAACTACGTGCGATGCCCCTCCCAGCGTTTGGACCCCAGCAAGACGGTGTTTGTGGGTGCGCTGCACGGCATGCTGAACGCCGAGGCCCTCGCCAGCATCATGAACGACCTGTTCGCAGGAGTCATGTATGCTGGCATCGACACGGACAAGCATAAGTACCCCATAGGTAATGCCCCCCCCCTTGCTACTTTAATTATCTATCTTTAAGTGGAAGTCATTTCTAATTCTGGTCAAAGTCTAATTTCTTTCTACCCACAACTCTGGACAGGCTCTGGCCGTGTCACCTTCAACAACCAACGCAGTTATCTCAAGGCTGTATGCGCTGCATTTGTGGAAATAAAAACGCCCAAATTCACCAAGAAGGTAAGCCAGAACTTATTTGAATGTGTCGTTCAGGGATGTAATGTGACCACCGGTAAGCTTCATTGTTCCTCGTTGCTGCCCGCGTGTCCCGTCCAGGTCCAGATCGACCCCTACCTGGAAGACTCCATGTGTCAGGTGTGCAGTCGCCAGGCTGGTCCCTTCTTCTGCAGAGACCAGGTGAGCAAGCGACGTACACATGGTCATGGGTAACATTGCATATTGATGTAAATTATAATACATGTGCTGCCGTTATCCACCATGGCACAGGTAGTAGACTAAACAGTGGAGGCAGGTTACTCACTACCTGTGCATAAAAGTAGCAGACCCATAATTAATGTTACGAGTGACACTTGTTTGTCCTATGGCGACACGGCTGTGAAAAGAGTACTGCATGAGATTGAAACATCGCACAGCCTTTATGTTCGTGTGCTTGTGTGTGTGCACAGGCCTGCTTCAAGTACTACTGCCGCACCTGCTGGCACTGGCAGCACTCCATGGACATCCTGAGCAACCACCGGCCCCTCATGCGAAACCAGAAGAACAGGGACTCTAGCTAGACGCCTGTCCCAGAAGCACAGGAGAGGGCCAGAGTAGCGGCCCCTCACCAGGGGTGAGGCCGCCCGCCGAGCAGAGCACGAGTGCCAGACACCCTTCACGCGGTGAGGGCACCACGGCACTCCCACCAGGCACTGGGGAAAACACTGGAAATGTTCACTATTGCACTTGCTACATTTTTGCTGTTTACTTGTTCACAGTGGCACTATGCACAGTGACCTTCATTCTTATGCAGTTTCCCAGACTTGTGGCCAGGCAGAAAATGGGAACCAGCCCAGGGTTCAGAAGATTAAATGCCTTTTTTCTTTTTTCCTTTTTATTTTTCCTTTACATGTGTTGCATATTGAAGTCTCATTGCCATCCATTGGCAGATGCCATACAGTGCCTTTAACTTTTTTCTTTTTTTTTTTTCACCCCTCCCTGTTCCCCCTCCCCCCCCCCCCCCAGTTGGTAACTGTTTTTCCTGTGCAAGCCAACGGGTGTTTTTTACTTTGGGAGATGAGAGTTGGGCTTCATTTAACCAGTCGCATTTCAGACATTTTTACGCAGTTTTTTACTAATTTGTACACAAACGGTTTTAAGTCATGACATGGAAATTTTGAACAGAATTCTACCAGGCGGCTTTTTAATTTTCCCCTCCCCCTGTTTTGTTTTCTCCACCCCCGTGCATTTATCTGGCAGTTGGTGGTTTTCTCAGCCCTTCCCAAAGTTCTCCTTAATGGACACAAATGTTGAAGTAGTTCTTGACCCCCTGATTTGTTGGTCGCGGTCATTTGGCCTGATGTCTACTCTGGTAGATCAAGTAACATTTTGCTGGACAAACTTCAACTGGGGTTCCATCATTTTAAAAACAAATCTACTTTGGATCTTACCGAAACTAGGATAAAACATTGACGTTTTGATTGTACATAGTTTGATTGTTGCACTTTTTAATTTGCACTTTAGGAGGGGTCGCAGTGGTTTTTAATCACTTTTTTGTACATCAGCAGAGGGACTGGCACCGTCTCGGGCACATGCCTAGATTCCAGTGGCTGTTTTGTTTCCTGTTGATTGTAAGAACTTCCACTTTGCTTTAAGTGTACCTATGGCTTGAGTAGACCTTACTATGACTCATCAACCCTGTGCTTTCATAACCACCTTCACCCTTTTGTTCCATTTGGATGTAAATGCATAATAAGCTGTGTGCCAAAGACAAAGTGTCTTTTCTTTATTCAGTTTGACATGCTGAGCTAGTTGTCTATAGCCCAGTTGCTTTTTAGCATTTTTGAAAGTCTACCTCATTGTGGTCTGCCAAGTTCACCGCTACTTAGAGATGTGTGGAGTATGTTCTGAATGGGCACAATAAAGGTGTTTAAGCATTATTTTCTGCTTCTGGCATCTTATTGAACATGCATTTCATAATGAGTCTCCTATGGTCTACTGTTCTTTTTTTAATTTATTTTTTCTGTTTATTGGTTACAAAAGTGACATGAGAACCATGTAGACTCTATGATGACAGCTGACACGCAAAGCATGCTGAGGCCGGACTGACAGACTTTTCTCCAAAGAGACTATTTGAAATGGACCTTGTAATTGCAAAATGATTGGTTCATTTTCTGTAACTTCATTATTCTATAACTTACAATTTGTCAACCGTTCTGCTTTTTTACATATTTTTCATGTGACTTAAATGTTCAGAATAACTCGAGCAACACTAAAAACAAATGTGTTGTGAAGAGAATTGGTCCATGGGCTAGAGCAGGTTTCGGTACCACTCCAAGGTGGAAAAAGTTATATATATATATATTTTTTTAAAGTATTTCTTTCTGTAGATGTATTTTGGTATAACCATTGCTGGGTGACAGCTTGTCACTAATCAGCTCAGGAAGTTAACCACACTATAGAAAGTGGGATTTTAGGCACTGGCGCATATCCTATTGTAGGCTCACTTTCAATACCATTATTGATGTTTTATAAGAAGGTAATTGAGATCATTGTAAAAGGTATCCTTTTAGCTTTCATTCAAGCCCAGTTGTGAGTATGATAAATAATGTCACTTGAGCTCTTTAAAGTGTAAATTTTTCCACAATTTCTGCCTCAACTATAGTCTTTACTTGGGCACTGCTAGGAACATCAGATACATAATTCAAAAACCAATACTCTCAGGACTAGGGATTCAGAAAAAGTATAAACATCCCTATTGTGAGGGGTTATTTTGGGCCTTAAATAGAATTACTTCTATATGTAATGTGTGAGCTCATTCTATAGTGAATTGGCCATAGGCCTTCTACTTATGACACATACTGCTCATCAAACAAGTGGGCGCCCTCCTTCCTTGACGTTTCATCAATAAGCTCACTATATCCCGGGAGGGTTCGAAGATGACTACCCAGAGTCACCCCCTTTGTGTCTACCCAATCTCTTGATGTCATCTTGGGGCCCATGAGAGGTCTGCGCTTGATCCAAAGCCATTGACTGCTTCTTGCCGCCGCCTCTGATGAAGCACTGATGGTGGTCAGCAAGTACCGGGTAACCATGTCAGCCAATAAGAGGTTATGCATGCAATAGCATGCGTTTAACCTAGAGAGGAAGTCTCTAATGCAATCTAATGCAAAACAGTCTACAAGTGGTTTTGCATTTTGCACTGTAATAAAGCTTATTTTAACCAAGGAACGAATGGGATAATCCACGGTCAAAGTCCCGGTGGGTCAAGTGGTGTTAACTGACAAGCTGCCGAAACAATGGTGTTAAACTGGGGCAAAAAAGAGGTGATCCCCGGTCAGGTCCCAGCAGTTAACACTTATGTCTACCTCAATCACTTCTTCAAATCTGTGATGTTCCTAGACGCCACAGTGCTCAAAGACTATAAATAAGGCGATAATTGTGGAAAAATGTACATCGACACTTTAAAGAGTAAGTGACAATTTTATTTGTGATACAGACTCACAACTGGGCTTTAATTCAAGATAAGAAGCTACCCTTTACATTGATATAAAATACTTTATCATGAAACATCAATAAAGGTCCTGGAAGTGAGCCTACAATTGAATATGCACCAAAAGCCTAACATCTCACTTACTATAGAGGTGGTTAAATTCATGTGTTGATTACTGTGACAAAGCTGCCACCCAGCAATGGTTATCATACCAAAATATAATCTACAGACATTTACCTGACGCTTTTATCCAAAGCGACTTACAAGTACTTAACTATTTCAGGGACATTGCCCCTGGAGCAACTCAGGGTTAAGTACCTTGCTCAGGGGTACAATGGTGGCAGACCCAGGGATCGAACCCATGACTCTCCGGTACTCCGTCTGGAAGCACTGTTCCTTACCCACTAGACTACCATCACCCATATACCTTTTAGAAAAATCGTTTTGCCACCTTGAGTGGTACTGATGAGGGCTCTAGCCCATGGACTATATCAGGTATTCAGTGTGTGTAGCAGTGAGAGCAGCTTTGTTATATTACATAAAAACTATTTGATTTGGTGGTGAGAGATGGTTTGTGTGTTTCTTAATTAATCTTTTGTAATGTTAAACTGTTAAGCATAAACAAATTCAAACCACGCTTTTGATAGACTGAGATGAATCAATATCATTATGCTTTCTATCAATCGTGTTGCCCTCCTCTCTTCCCAGACAAAGTTCAAACTACAAGAAGTGTGACTGTGAGGATCAATGAAACGATTTTTAATCCCTGAAAAAATATTAGATTTCCATAATAATCCAAAAATGAGTTATTCGAAATGAATACCTGTTGATTGATTGCTAAATGGAAGGAGGTATTCTATTGTGTTTCAGTGGAGATACATCCGAGAGAGTCAGGGTGAGCTTCGTGATGACATGCTGGACCACGGAACCACAGCACTAGCTCTGAGAGCAGTGAGGGCCACCACCACAGCACCAGCTCTGAGAGCAGTTAGGACACCACCACA
>OOFB01008245.1:31866-44322 GCA_900323305.1 Trachyrincus murrayi | reverse complement strand
ATTTCTCTCTCTGTGTGTGTGTGTGTGTGTGTGTGTGTGTGTGTGTGTGTGTGTGTGTGTGTGTGTGTGTGTGTGTGTGTGTGTGTGTGTGTGTGTGTGTGTAGTCCATTTCCTCTGCGTGGAGAGCGTGTGTCCTCTCACAGCGAGAGTAGCTTCGAAGGAAGGCCCTCCTAACAGTTTTAATTACCAAAGCGACTGGTTTAAAACACTGCCATTTTTTTCTCCAAACCCATGTGTTCGTGTACATGTGTAAAGTATTTAGTTTCACCAGAGTAAGACGATAATTGCAGGGTTTTAACATAAATACGTTTGTTTAAGTGCTTTTAGTGGCCGTAAATCTCTTTTCCTCTGGGTGTGGGAATAACTTGACAACCATAACTCTTATTTGTCTTCACCCTTTCGCTTCTCGCCGTTTATATTTTACCTTATAAATGTCGCTTTCGTTTTACTTGCTCTGTGTCTTTCACTTCCTGTGTTACTTTCGTTGTTGACTTTTGCCCATCCTGCTCTCTCTCCTCCGCCCCCCACCCCCCCCACATCCTGCAGGAGCTCCGGGGTGAAGTACAACCGGATGTGGTATGCAGCGCTGGCGCTAGTGACCCTAGTGCTGTTCAGCGTGGCCGTGGGCGCCGTGGTCTTCATGGGCGTCTTCTACACGCACCCCAAGGCCTGCCTCCTCAACAAGGTGTTCCTGGGCATCAACGGCAGCCTGTGCCTCATCGTCTCCCTGCTAGCCATCTCCCCGTTCATCCAGAAACGTGAGAGCACCCTGACACACACACACGCACGCACGCAGGCACACACACACACACACACACACAGGCACACAGACACACACACACACAGGCACACACACAGAGTATTGATCACAGAAACTTCTGTGGGGAAAACAAGAGCAACAGCAGCAATCTGCATCTGCTACCATCTCCAAACGAGGTCACGGGCAAGGCTAGCGTAGCGGCTACAGAACAAATCGACTCAACAAGAATGGCTGTGCGTGGATGATGTTCGGTGTCCGCTTTCATACCAAACAAGTCTCGTCTGTGCTGCCGTCTAGCGATCACATGCCTGAATTGTCTCTCCTGCACTTGTTATAGTTTAGTGACTCAAACTGGCAATGAATCCGGCCGATACTACGGTTAGAGTAGAAAAGCCAGTTCTGGCTCCTTTATTCGGCTTGATACCGAGTATGTGTTCGGGCAGACAAATGTGCTTTGTCCACCAGAGACAAACACTCGATTATCCCTTCCGGTACCACTGAGGCCTGTGGTTGATTGTGTGCATGTGTGTGTGTGTGTGTGTGTCCCTGCAGTGCAGCCCACCTCAGGCCTGCTGCAGCCCGGGGTGATCAGCGTGTACGTTATGTACTTGACGTTCTCCGCCTTCTCCAGCAAGCCTAAAGAAAGTGAGTATGACCCGGCGAGATGCCACCGAACAAACCCCATGAGCGCGGAGCTGTGATAAACCATGGGATGGGATTAGTTGTCAGCTGTGATTTGGATAATGGGTAGGACGTAATTCCCTAGTGAGTGAATTTCTAATTCATTATTATATTTAGAATGATAAGCTCCCTTTTTCTAGTGTACAGGAAGTTCTCGGGAGACAGCTGTCGTCGCGACCCTCCCTCATTGATGAGTCGTTAAAGTTCGTGAAGTTCATTCTGTTTTGTGTTCTTGGGAACCTCCTCCTCCTCCTCAAATGCCAGCTCTCTTGCTGACTCGTCACTTGTGTTTGATTGATTTTGTGTTGTTTTTGCCTCCACCTCCGCTAGTAATTGATGTTGCCGGGTCGAACACCACGGTGTGCGTGTTTCCCTTCAACTCCGGGAATGAGAGCGACAAGAAGATCGTCACCATTGTGGGAGCCATCATCCTGTTTGGCTGCATCCTCTACTCTTGGTGAGACACAGACACACACACACACACACACACACACACACACACACCTTGCCTCTGTCAGCACTAACCCAGTAGACCCCAGATTGCAACGACATGCCCGTGAGCTGAAAAGGAAGGTAACAAATGACAACACTGCATCTGCGGAGACAGACCGTCTCTGATTGGCTGTCACTTTAAAGAGGAAGCGTGTGGTTGGCTGCTGGGTCTGTGTCTGTGTGTGTGTGTGATCCTGGAGCTCCAGCACGGAGCCACATGTGTTTCCCATCACGTGGACCAGGCATCGTGTCTCTTGTGGTCTCCCCCTCCTCCCCTGAAGCATGGGAGGGAGTGGGGGGGGCAATGCTCCGGCCATCTAAAGCACTAAATGACTGGAAAAATAACTTCTGAATGACACATTTCTTTCCATTGTGCACTCCCTCTCACTCTTCAAAGTCTCTTATCGCCCCCCTCTCTCTCTCTCTCTCTCTCTCTCTCTCTCCCTCTCCTTAAAGCTTGACATCCACCACCAGGCGGAGCTCTGCAGCGCTCAGAGTGTGCAGAAACAGCGAGCCTGAGACTGAGGTAAAAACACACACACACACACACACATATGTATATGTTCTTACGTTTGATTGATGTGTGCACATCATTGTGTCTTCAATGAAAAACACACCATTCATTGAATTCTTCTCTATCCCGCAGAGAGCGCGCTGCTGTTTCTGTTTTGGAGATGACACGGGTGGGTACTTTATATTTTCCCCGTCACTAATTTACTCTTTCATATTTTATTGTCTTCTAGTCTAGCTCTTGCTACTCTTTTCTCCACCTCCTCTCGTTGGGGGACCTCATTCATTTCCTAATTTGAATTTCCCTCATCTGTATATCTATCTCCCTAACCTATCTCTCCCTAACCCTCTATCTCTATCTCTCCCTTATTCTTTAATTTTTAGCCAATTAATTTGCCATATTCTCATTTCCCAGCTGGAGTGCTTTTCACTCCGTTTATTGTTATTTCTGTGCTAGGCCGCAGATGGTGAGAAAGCATTGGTCAGCAAACAGAAATGATGTCACTGTTACTAGGAGGTTACTATGGCATAGCCAGCGTTCTGGTAGGACATGTCTCTAGAATAGACGCACACTGTCCCCTGCTGGGGGAAACTGCAACTACAACTGTTGTGGATATTGTGGAAAAATATTTTGGGGTCCTATGACGATAAATACAATTGTATGTGTAACAATACAATTTGAACATGTCGATTATTTCTGCTATGACTTTATCAAATTAATAAATATAATAATGTCGGATGGTACAGTGCAATTACATGCAATGACATGCATTGCAATGCATGTTAACAAATATAAACCATACAAGCACAGAACCATTAAGGTTAGAAAGAATTAAAGGCCCGATAGGTTAGGACCAAAGAAGACATGAGATTCTTGTCCCTATACTCCCAGTTAGCACTGTCTCAGTCTCACAAATGACCTCAACGTTTTGTGTCGAGGTAATTGTGTACGGGCGTGTGTTAATAATGTGTTTGTGTGTGTGTGTGTGCCTTTCAGATGAGTATGACGAGGAGAAGAGCGGCGGGGGTCAGAACGTGGTGTACGACGAGCAGGAAGCAACCATCTACAGCTACTCCTACTTCCACTTTGTCTTCTTCCTGAGCTCGCTCTATGTCATGATGACGGTCACGAACTGGTTCCAGTGAGTACCGCACTGTAGGGCTTCATACAGACACACTGCCATTAAGTGAATATTCTCTCTGTGTGTGTGTGTGTGTGTGTGTGTGTGTGTGTGTGTGTGTGTGTGTGTGTGTGTGTGTGTGTGTGTGTGTGTGTGTGTGTGTGTGTGCGTTTTACATATTGGAAAAGGCTGAATTTAATTGTATAAAAGATCCATTCAAATGATGATTGCACCCTCTAGTGTTCAAACAGCATAAGACAAAAATACATGTGTTGTAGTAGTAGTAGTTGTAGTTGTAGTAGTAGTAGTAGTAGTAGTAAAACTCTTGTGACGTATGCCTCCTGGCGCGGTTGCATTGTTTCTCAATGTTTGTTTGTTTTTCCCACCGTAGCTATGACAACCATAAGATTGAGAAGCTGCTGGAGGGGAGCTGGTCAGTGTTCTGGATCAAGATGGTGTCCTGCTGGGTCTGCTTGGCCCTGTACCTGGGCACGCTGGTCGCTCCCATGATCTGCCCCAAGCGATTTGAGGCCTAGACGTCAATCACACACACACACACACACACACACACACACACACACACACACACACACACCACTAGACTGGAGTCAGGGTAATGTGATTGTAGCCACGTGTAGGTGGGGGCTTTTCTCGCATAGCCAAGGGACCACCACCGTCCTCCACAGCCCTGACCGACACGCCTACACTTGTATGGAAGTCTCTGTTGCCTTTTTCGTGGATGTCCTTGTTTTGACACTTTTTCGTCGTCGTCGTCGTTGTTTTTTTAAGATATGTTGAGTTGTTATTGATGCCTTGACGGCAGATCATGTGTTTTGCATATCAATGACTTCTGGAGTTTGATGTTACACGCAGGGTTGGAAGTGAACAGAATTGTGAGACTGTGTTCGCCGGTACAGTTGTTGATCATTCCAGCCGGGTCTTCTGTCGTTTGCCGACGTGCTTCACGGACGTGTATCTCCTGTGGGTGTTATGTGTGCATGGATGGTCCTCTGAGCCACTTTGGCCTGCAGGAGCCACGGCCAATTTTAGTTTCCATCATTCTGACAAAATCACGTCGCCCTTGTTGGTTAGGATCAAATGTATGTGGATTTTAAGATGGTGTAGAGACACCTTCATTGTTTTTGTCCCTTGAAGAAACTCATCTCTCAGGCTCACATCCACTGGACTTTGTCTGTCAGTTTTATCCATTACCCCTCGTTGTAGACGTTTTTTCATTTTTCTTTTAAAACACAAGTGTCCCAGTGAATCACCAACCTATATTGCAATACGTTTATGATTACGTTGCCTAAATGACTTACTAAATTATTGATTATTCGGTTATACATCGGCTTTTGTCCACACACTGTTTCCTTTCTACCCACCTACCCATGGAGCAGTTGGTTTTACAGTCTGTAAAACTGCAGTCAGAGAGTTGAGAAATGTTTGCCAAAGTAAGAGCTCAGAATACAAGGTTACATTCTGTTACATATATAATCACCTGTACAGCAAAGCATAACATACATCTTCTACATACATATAAGCTTACATTTCTGTTTTCTTTGACATATGTCAGTTATTTGCCACTTCAGTAGTAGGAAGGACTTGTAAGCAAGTGTGCACAGATTTATTCAACACTGGATGTTGAGTTTGCTGACCAAAAATAACTCGGATTACAGTAACCGTAATTTGTTTTTTTCATTCATTTTGTTGTACGGAATTGCAGTTTATTGTACACTTTAAGTGCAAAGGCTTTCCATTCAATAAATACAGTAAATGTTCTTCGGTTGTGTTGTTTTTCTACTGTATAAACCTGTTTTATACTAATTTATATGAACTCTGGCTGTATTTGTGAGTAAGAATGATGCTTTGTGTTCCTATACTTTCTAAAGTATGCTCTGTGTTCCTAATACTAAAGTCAAAACCACTATTTGGCTTTTTTTCATGTATTTCATTTTAAATCTTTATACAAATGTACAAAATCAAATGGTGCTTATTGTTCTCGTATCAAACTTGAATAAAATCATACAGAAGGAAACAAAAAAAAAAACAGCTGTATACTGCCCCTTGTTTGTTTTCCCACGTTTGTTAAAACCCCGACGTAAACGACGCTACTCAAATCAAACCATTTAAAGAGCGTGGTTTATGGAGTCCCTGATTTGGCCCAGCATCCCTGCCTGATGAATTACCTCTGAACTGTTCTTGCATGAGGGAAACTACATCCTAGAGGCATCCACCCACCCCCTATATAGTTTAAGTGTTGCCAGCATTTCACGGGATCATTTTACAAACAAAAATGCAAATGCTCATAATATTTATTACGTTCATATTGTAAAATGAATATTTCTTGTACAAAAAATGCATAGAAAGATACAACCTTAAGAGAAGAATAGTTAGGATGAATAGTAAGTATAAGATTCCCAAAGTTCTGCATTCCTGCTTCAAATGTGCTTCATTACTTTAGTTGTATATATTTATGTATATATATTGCATATATTTAATTCTACTAATAGCAGTGAAACTGATGCTACCAAATACTACTTTCTCCTTTAAGTCACTCGGAATCACTTTCTCGTTAATTCATGTTCACTTCCTACACTGTCTGTCAACCCACTTGCAAGGTACGTGCCCATTATAGCATCCACCTGCATTGACACGTGTCTGGATGACTGTATAAGCAAACACAACACACGTGAATGCAGTGTGTTCAATAAGGTCATGAACGGTCATCCTCCTGCATGCCAACGTCTCAGGATTTACTCTGTGTTCTAGTTGTTGGTTTGCAGGTAGTCGGCAGGGATGGTGTCTAAGGGAAACAACAGACAAAAGGTTAGAAACACATTAATCTCAGCTCAGTAAGATCACCTTTAAGAACAGCATGACATAGTGCAGCTCCCTGTACTGTCGAATGGACGGGTTGTCTCACCGTTGCAGCGGTACTTCAGATTGGACCAGATGATGTTCTCCTGGGAGAAACAGAACACCCCCAGTCTCCCGCCCCGCATGCTGGTGTCGATGGTGGCACCCGAGTCTGCTACCAGGATGGAGCCCTCGTAGAACCGGACCCTGCCCCCCCCCACAGAACACATTGAATGATGAATGGTCCGCATGCTAATGGATCTATGGTGTGTGTGTGTGTGTGTGTGTGTGTGTGCTAGCGTGAGAGGGTTGGAGATGGTTGAAGTCAGGTCAGGGGGTTTGGTGTGGTTAAGGTAAGGGTTAGGGCCTGGGTGAAAGCTACATGCATCATGGGAACAACCACAGGATTGGTCTGTACGGGTGCACCTGCCCCAGCACATCCAGGCGTAGATGCCCGCATGTGGAGGTATGTCCATACCTGATGTAGCCGACCTGAGGCCTGTGCTGGAGGTACCAGCGGTAGGACACCTTGTCCTTCCAGCCAGAGTTCCTGGGGTCCTTCCACAGCAGGCGGACCTGGTCGTCCGTGTCTCCTGTGTGCCAGAGGGAGTTCCTCAGGTACTCGCCAGGACCCGTCTTGGACTTGACTGCCTGGACATTGAGAGAAGAGAGGGAACAGTGTGTAAGATGGAGGGTAACGAAGTGGGATGGGGAATGTGTAAAAAACACATGGATGCACGCACACACGCACACGCACACACACACACACACACACACACACACGACCTTCAGCTGTATGCCTGGCTCTGCCACCGCTCTGAAGGGAACAGCCTGCCAGTAGGTCTGCTCTGTCTGCTTCCACATCACCACGTAGAAGGACGAGGAGTCCTGGTAGCCGAAGATGAAGCCCGCGTAGTCGTCGTCGATCGCCGTGTTCACGTGGAACGTGCCGTCAAAGTCCACGCCGCTGAACGCTGTGTAGCCTGCAGAGAGGAAACACAGAGGAATGGGCCTCGGTTAGCCTAGCGTTGACATCCAGTGAGAGTAGTCTGCTATTTACTGTACAAACATCAATGCATTTCTTACCGACAGCAAGGCCAGGGTCAGAGTTCATGGTCTGAACTATCTCCATGCCCTGAGGGGATAGAAAGTTAATCCGACCTGAGCTAGTACAACACAACATGTACTATTAACTATTTAGTCATTTAGCAGAGGGTTTTATCCAGTTTTAACAGTGAATTCAGTTAAGTGTCATTCAGGAACTTCTGGGGGGAGATGGCACAGAGCCAGGGCCGGAAACCAAAAACTGCAAGGGGCGGAGTTACGCCTGGTTTCCTGCTTCGCTACGGTCTGGTTATGGAGACAATCTACCGAAGAAATGAGTGGATTTCAGAAGGGGATTTTAATAAGTGTATTTCTACAGTGGCCAGTCTACACGGTGTTGCTTTGAAACCTTTTTAGACACAGTTTACTACTGCTGGTCAAGTTCGTGTTCGCCAATTACGCGCTTACAGATCCCCACCTCCAGCAACACGATTGGTCGAAACTAATTTTAAATGCAAGAAAGAAAGTGAAACCCCCCCGTTTACCCAGATTTGAGCTTATCTGCCATCAGACTTTAGACGTTAATCTAAAGTCTGATTTGTGAGACAAGGGTGAGACATACTATCACTGACAGTTGAAACACAAAGACTCCAAGTGAAGTCTAGTAGCGATGTGATCCATGGTATTGTCGGTATCAGATTGCCCATAGAGAGATTGTTAACCGACCAGCCGACGGCCGCGGGTTATTCGAGGCAGTCGAAAGAGCCGTGGAGGTTGTTGCTTACGCTGTTGAGCACCACCCAGTGGGGGTCTATCTGGGCGTCCCCCTCGGGGTCCAGCACCACAGTCTGGTAGGCCCTGAAGTCAGTCAGGGTGATCTCGGCGTTCTCCGGACACGTGTCTATGATGTCAATCACGGTGTCGTTGTCAAAGTCCCCGGCGCAGGCTTCTCCCAGGTTATGACCTGGAACAGCATCGCACCGGTGAGAAGAACGCAGCTGTTACTGTCACACACACACACACACACACACACACACACACAGTAATCATAACTGACTGTATTCCTTCTGGTCTGGGTTGAAGACAAGTCGACAGTTGTCTATGTCATCCAGAACGCCATCGTTGTCATCATCGTCGTCACATTCGTCTCCCTGCCGAGAACAGGGAAACAGACGTGAGGACCACAGACGCTTTCCACAGGGGTGTCGTCATAGGACAAACACAGGTGCCGCTCATAACACAGATTATGGGTCTGCTCCTGCTTACGTACCAGGGCACATGGTAGCAGACTAAACTAGTGAAGATAAGACTATCTTTATTGTCCATTTCTGGGCATTTGGCTTTGGCTTTTACAGTACAAAAAAACATATAAATACACAAAACAATAAAATAAAACCAAAATAAAACCAAATCCAGGACACAAACAGTAACAGTACAAGGCAAAAAAGCTCAAAAGAGTGGAAGACCTTCCCGTCCTTGTCAGTGTCCAGCTGGGAGGAGTTGATGACCGTGGGGCAGTTGTCCTTGGTGTTTTGGTGGCCATCCCCATCACTGAGCACAGGAGGAAGAATAGGGAGAACACATCAACACCCGGGTTCTACTCAACGCTTCCCGTCGGCACCCAGCACCCAGCTCTCACCTGTCTATGTTGTCATCACAAGTGTCTCCGACCAGGTCGTCGTCAGAGTCGGCCTGCAGCCGCAGGGAAAACAGAGAGAAATAGATAATAAATATAGAAACAACTAACCTTCTTTTCTGGATTCCTATGGCTACTCTGTCCAGAGGTTTTTTTGCAGCTACTCCGATTCGATTTGGGATTTTATCATTTAATTGTTCTCAGCCTAACATAAAGTTGCGTCTGCTAAATGACTAAATATAAATGTAAATACAACAACAACAACAACAGCAACATGCATTGAGTCACTGAGTGGATTGAGACTGCGGGGGGGTTGTCTTAGTAATGGTTGTCTTCGTTACCTGGTTGGGGTTGACCATGTCAGGGCAGCTGTCACAGACGTCTCCCACCCCATCCCTGTCTCGGTCCTTCTGGTCGCCGTTTGGCACAAGCGGGCAGTTATCCAGAGCATTCTTCAGGCCTGAGGAGAGTAAAAGGTTATACTGCCGGCTGGTTGACCAGGGGAGTACAATAGACTGAAAAACAAATCCCAGGCACATTTTATTCCGGGAATCAGCATCAACGGGGGACGTTATACTCAGTGAAATAGTTTCCAGCGGACATCAACGGCTGGCACAGGATCCCCATGGAAAAATGTTGCTCTGAGAGCATAGACAGACATGACCAAGCGCTAAGCAATCCAGAATACAAGTTAAAGACATAACTAAACGTTGAGGTTGGGGTTTTTGGCCAAAATAATAAATGGTGATCTGAAACTTTTAAACAGTATAAATGTGTATTGACATACGCTCAAGTGCGCATATGTGGGCAAGCACACACACACACACATGCAAACTGTTTTTCCAGTGGAACTAATTAAGGTCTTCCATAAGGACAATCTAACATGAGTATACAAGAGAAATATGTGGAATAGCATTGAGCAGTCCAAGCAAATCGTTTCAGTCTGCTTGGAACGCTTTCACTTTTAACACTTGTTTTCTACTGGGGCTGCAGAGGGGCTTTATTAGGCTAGAGTTTAGTGGAGCTCCAGTTAAAAAAAAAACCTATATAACACTGAATTGGAAACAGACAATACCACTGGGACATTTTAAACAGATGATGTATTGTTCTCGCTCTCTTAAAAGACTTCCTCACTTTCCATTGGTGAGATAACTGCAGGGTCTAGACACTGTGTGGCCAGTAGCCCACATAGTAGCCACATAATCTAACATTAAACAATTATTGACCATATGGTTTCACACAGTGTTTTACATATTTTACCTCAAAGCCATTGCAATAAAAGTTAATGATCTGGGTGCTGGCTGAAACTATAGCCTGCTAAAACAGTGTGAAGCCCAGAATTTAGTCTCTACCGTAAAAGTGTTTGTAGAGTAAGAGTGGGTTTATTATTGACATCATGTAAGGGGATGAAATGTCAGCTGATGGGTGAGATGATGAAATCCATCTCACCGTCTCCGTCCATATCGGGGTCACATTCGTCTCCCCGGCCGTCCTCGTCCGTGTCCTTCTGCAGAGGGTTCTCCGTGGCAGGACAGTTGTCACACGCGTCTCCGTGGAGGTCTTTATCGCTGTTCCTCTGGTCCACGTTGGGAACCAACCAACAGTTATCCTGCGTGTCGGTCAGAGAGAATATGAATGCATACATGCTTGGAATAAGCGACACATCCCTTTGGCATAGGCCTATACTTGTTGCTCTTTACATATATATATATATCGTTTATCATCTTTCAATGGAATTGTATCGTCATGAAATTAAGGTATCCACTTATCCTGGTACCCAGTTTAAATATATAAATAGTATAAATTAGTAGGATAAATTAGTATAAATTAATTACCAAATGTGAGATTTTAAAGGTCAGAGGGAAAGTAAAACTAGTTTTAGTCCTATACCATAATTGAAAAATGTCCATATACTTCAACGTAATGACCCTCAACTAGACTGTTTAGAATGCTATTTTTAATTCATAAGCATATCCCCATAATTATCATGATAATACATTGTTATATATATATTGGTTTACGGATGACGGTGAGTATTGATTAGTGAACACACGTCTATATTAATGATCCCATCGCTGTCTGCGTCATCGTCGCAAGCATTCCCCAGGCCGTCTCTGTCCGCGTCTTCCTGGCCAGAGTTAGGCACAAACACGCAGTTGTCCTGGAAACAAAGTGAGCAGTTTCATTCATGATATTATTATTATTGTCTGTGTCTGACCGTATTCGTTTTGTGATAACTTGTGGCCGGGATAGGAGAGAGAGTGAAATACCCTTTTACAGTAGTTGTCCCTGCAATTGAGCAGATTATCCGGGAACGCGTCGATGTCTGTGTCCTTACCGCATACCAAACCATTACCTGCCCAACCAACGCCACACTGAGAACGCACACACACGCACACACACACACACACACACACACACATGCACACACACACACACACACACACACACACACACACACACACACACACACACACACACATACACACATGCACACACACACAGACACACACAGATGCACATACAGCATAAGGGGAAAGGTTCTAACACAAAATACATGCAGATAAACCATTGCATGTATGTTGGCCTAGAGCACAATAAGTGGGTTAAATATCCAACATGGTTAAGGTATGCGTTAAGTTGAATGAAATATCACAGATTGGACTAGCAAGTCGTTCTACTGACAGAACAGAAATGTTAACATCAGCAAAGCTCATCTCATGCCATTTTCTTTCCACACACTTTGTTTCCAAGACAAGGACACATACCGTCCTCCACCTAGCTCAGTATGTATTTAACTCGCTCGGCTGTCTGTCTGCAGCCACCTCAAAGCCCCATCCCACGATCCCATGAGCATTTCACAGTTCTGGTTCTCACCACACAGCTGATGCTACCGTCTCTCTCCACCACGCAGTCTGCGTTAGGGTCGCAAGGGCTGGGTTGGCCATTTATACAAAACCTTTGACCTCTGCAGCCCTGCTTCTGGTCCCCAGTGAAGCCAGTCTTGCACTGCCCACAGCGGAAGGAGCCCTGATGAGGACAGCACGCACACACACACACACACACACACACACACACACACACACACACACACAGGTGTATAGAAGAAACATACCTCGTCCACATCGTCACAATACACTCCGTCCCCTGTGTACCCTTCAGGGCAGGGGGCGCAACTGAAGTCCCCGGTGTCCGAGGGAATGCACATGTCCTGGATGAAGCAGGTCCCGGGTCGGCACCGCGTCAGGCCGAGAGGCAGAGAGGGGACCGATCCTGTACCTGGCCCTGTTTGGGTTGGACCATCCCTTAGACCTAGGCACCAACAACACACATAACACACACATGTTGAATAAGAC
>OOFB01008245.1:4343-22483 GCA_900323305.1 Trachyrincus murrayi | reverse complement strand
CACAGTATGGGTACTTTGGGACTAATGATTTATCATTATGCAAAAAATCCTGTGAGATGTTGCCATAAATTATGTGTGTCATGACCATGTCTGCTATTTATATGTTGTACTGCTTGTTAATATTTACTTTAATACCATTGCAATATGAATATAATAATCAAACCATGCCAATGTCTTGTCATTTTTGAGATTTTCCGTTCTGCAGATTTCACCTCCAGCTATGCTTTGCTATTCTAACTTCATGCGCTGCTATATAATCAACATGATTGGGTCTTTGTTGTCAGAAAACGAAATCTCAATTAAATGATGCAATCCTATAATTACAGTTTGTAGTTAACAAGGAACTATAAGGAGCTATTTTCCAGCTGGTCTATTGAAAGGAAACAAAAAAACAGGTACATGAATGATCTTGGACAAAACATCCAACCGAAAATGACTTCAGGAGAACTTTGCCCGGGGCCCCAGCTACTGCAGTGGGAACCTTGTGCAAACGTCCAGAAATGTCCTGATGTGCAGCCAGCAAGTCGGCCTCCGGTCAGACTTTCTGTAGCCAGGAGTTGTTTCCTATTCATCTGCAGGTCTTTGATTTATTAGGTCAGTGCTGCTAGGCAGCGCTCAACTATTGTTATTCTTAGGCTTTATTATTATTAGGTGAGTGCTGAAGTCAATACTAGGCCTACAGCACTCACTGCATTTTCTAGTTTTCAACTAATAACTTTATTTTTGCAACGTGGGATAGATTGATATTTGTATTCATAATAATGGACAAAAAGTAGAGTTATGTTTTTTTATATATGTATGCCATTATTTGTGCATTTGCGTTGGTTCAAACTAGGCAAATTGAAACAAAAAGCGGTTTATTCACTTTGGTTGCACTAATAGAAAAATAATACCTTTCTTTCAAGTCATGCATGACAGTGGATGTAGTTAGGGTTATCATTTACATTACAACAGAGTGTGGAAGTAAACTTGAGAACAAAACGTAAAGTGGGTCTGTTTACAAAGGTTATTTACACAGAGCAGTGACCTATTCACAATATGAAATACAGATCAAGTGCTACAGCATCACAATACATTACGACCAATCTCACTGTAAAAGTGAGCGTTTGGTATTTCACATTCATCTACAGCTAAACATTGAGATGTCACTCATTATTGATCGGGGAGGGGAAGAAGCATAGTTAAAACAGAACACACGTGTAAACAATTATTTCATTAGGACAGTTAAAACACCATCTCACCTGCATCCATTATAGTGACGGAAAAGTATAGTAAGAAGAATACAAGTATACTGTATGTAACATTTTACTTCTATTCTCCAAAAAAACAGACAAGTGAAATTCTCTATGAAGAATTGTAAAACCAACTGAACTCAACATGGTCTTATTTCAAACAGTTATGAATCAGTGAGGTAAATAAGTTACACAGGCGACTTGCTTCTTCGTTTCATATTTACACACAGGGTAGGTTTACAGAATAACCTTAAATATAGAATAGAATATCCTAAAATAAATTATTTAAGAATTAAGAATCTTAAAGAAATCTTAAGAATCAAATCAAACAATTTAATTCAGCATCATTTAAATAATTTAGTAAAGGGAAAGGGGCACGTGCAGTGATTGATGTTTACTGCTTGCACTGCATACGCCATTGTACCTGCTGACTTCATAAGTCCTGGTTCGAACAAGGGGGGGTCCAATGTTTCCATTGGTCCCATTAAGAATGACGGCTCAGCACGGCAGCTAGCTGTGGTTGGCAAACTCTGGCACCTCCAGGGCCATGCTGACGGCCAGACTCCCGGGCTGCTCCAGGCCCAGAGTGGGATGGCAGGGCTGGGTGAAGCGGTGGCTGAGGCTCCCTAACAGCTGACCACTTTGGGCATTGTAGAAGGAGAGTCGGCCGTGCTGATAGTCCATTAGAGTGCCCACGCGCTCTGGAATCTCAATCACCAGCACGTCAGACGTAACCCCATTATGGAGCAACCGATACCCACAACTGAAGGGACATACGAAAGGCAAGTTGAGCACACACACTGACGCTAGGAGATATATATTTTATAACGAAATAAGTCAGTGAAATGGCATACCTGGATTCTGTGGGGGTGCATTGCAAACACCATGACTTGCTGTTTTGCCCCAGTGGGCTGCTCCGATTGGCTGTTGCATATGCTACTCCCACCCTGTACGCAGCACAGCCAGCGACCACCGTCTCCCAGTAGTATCGTCCCCGTGCTGGCAATAACTCACCCAGGATGGTTGGGCACCTATCACACACACAGGTTTAAAAAAAGTTATCGTAGTGCAGAGATACTAAGACTGTATTTAGTTCACTGTAGGTCTGTGTAATATCATGATAAGAGTGTGTTTAACTCACTGTGGGTCTGTGGGCTGTGTATTATCATGATAAGAGTGTGTTTAACTCACTGTGGGCTGTGTAATATCATGATAAGAGTGTGTTTAACTCACTGTGGGTCTGTGGGCTGTGTAATATCATGATAAGAGTGTGTTTAACTCACTCTGGGCCTGTGGACTGTGTAATATCATGATAAGAGTGTGTTTAACTCACTCTGGGCCTGTGGGCTGTGTAATATCATGATAAGAGTGTGTTTAACTCACTGTGGGCTGTGTAATATCATGATAAGAGTGTGTTTAACTCACTCTGGGCCTGTGGACTGTGTGTTGTCGTGTGTGCTCTGATCATAGCGGACGGTGGTCTGGTCCTCTGACAGCTCCAGGAGAGGGTGAGCTGAGGCCTTTGACAAATGGAATCTCGTCCCTGAGATAAGAAACACAACACCGATTTTGAAACAAGATACAAAAACGCGGGAGGAAGCTCAGGATGTGGGCCACAAATGATGCAGAATAAAGGACTATAGAGTGTGGAATATGAAACCCAGGGTGGCGATGTGCCCGGTAAGCGTGGTAGTAAGTGTGCTGCTTTACCCTTGGTGGATATCAGGGCAGCCTCGCTCTGTTCGCTGCCTCCGGCTTCGTTCACTGCTTTGATGTAAAACAGGTAGTTCTCATTGGGCTGCAGAAGAACCTTCTGCTCAGCGCCTCCAATACCCGAGATAGACCTACATGCACAGCGCAGACCAACGCACAACACAGGCATACACACATACACACGCGCGTGCGCACACACGCACACAAAGAACACACCGATTATTTCGTACTTTCATCATAACACATCTAGTGCTCCAGGCAGAATGACACAGACTTGGTAGTATGTTTCACATACTGCCATGTCCTTCGTAGGGTGTTACTCACCTGAGACCCTCGCCCTCCAGCTCGTACTGGCGGCAGTACTCCAGAGTATAACTACAGTCAGGGGACAGGTGATCCGAGGCCCAGCGCAGTGTGGCTGAGCCCCACAGCACACTGCAGTTCGCTGGGTCAATCACCGGCACAGAGGGGGCTGCCGGGTCAACCGGGTGGGGGAGAGAATGGAAATCAACACGTTGTGATGATAATAATGTGCTGCCTTTATAGGGATACATTCAGTCTCAAATTCAGACTGAATTGGTTGTACTCGGGATTCAGGCTGTATTCTGAATATTTGCCCCTTTACAGTGGAAAGATTCCAGACCCCATTTTAATAATCTGTATTTGATGGCATATCTATATTCTAATCCGGCACGTTTTGCCAAATTACTTTATTTGGTGGAAGACAAATTTCTTGCGATAAAGTACAGTTTGGTTGTCAAGACCTGTACCAGAACCCCGTGTTATGAATTATGAATATCCAGTTTATAAGATAAGATGTACTCGGATGATGTGATGACATGAACTGACCCGTGCTGAAGGCTAGCCGCTCACTGGGAAGAGAACAGCCGGAATAGTTGACAGCCATCACCCAAACCCGGTAGGTCCTGTTGGGCTTCAGCTCCTCCAGGACACAGTAACTCTCCTTCACAGTCACACGGTACTCCTCAGACACCGCTGGGGGGGGGGGGGGAGAGAACAGGAGCGGTAGTATGTACTAATACTTGACTGTACTCATGCAGTATGTAGTTATGCAAGTTTAAGCCATACCTCCTTGTGGGTCCTCCACGCAGTAGACCTGGAAGCAGTCTATGACGTCTCCGGGGTTGACGTTCCAGTAGACCGTGACACTGGTGCTGGTGGCAGAGCCTGGCTCCTGGGGTTGTAATGTGGGTTTCAGGGGCACTAGGATTTAGACCAAGACATGTTGGTTTGCATCATATATATATGTATGTATATATCCCAAAAAAAACTATCGTTGGACAAAAAAAGTGTGTGGGGCCTGTGGCGCTTACCTGGGATTCCCTTGCGTTGCTTGAGGTGGGCGCTGGAGTTATTGCCCTTGGCGTAGTTCTCAAACACCAGCAGGCCTTTGGGACCCAGCTCCAGAGACATGGTGCTTTTCAAAGCTGCCTTCAACCTGATCACACAAGCACAGCGTTGGCATGCTGGAACACTTGACGTTGGCATGTAACTTCTCATGCTCCACTCAATGACAGTACGTTACCTTTTCTCAATGTCTTCGGGCGACTAATGGAAAAGCACAGTGAAGAGAGATGGATCAGAAATTTGTCATCAATGACAGTCCTCAAGTCAATGGCCGATGATGAGTGTATGACCAATATCTATATATATATATATATATATGTGTTATGAGAGATCCAGGCATTTGGATCCACTGGACCGACTCACCCGGGCCTCGGTTTCAGCCTCCCGGGCGGTGGTCTCCAGGATGCCCTTGGCCGAGTCGATGTTCTCCTGGGAGGAGACGATCTGGTCGTAGAGCTGCTCCAGCTTTGCCTTCTTCTCCTCCTCCATGCCGAGAGACATGCCGTTGTACTGCTCCATCACCAGGGCTATCATCTCCTCGTTCTGGCTCTGCATGCTCTCCTCCATCTCAGCACACTGGTCCTGGAGCAGGGGAGAGGAGGAGGATAGGAGCATTGGTGTTGTGTCATGCTGTCTGACACACCTACATTTCTAAATAGATCACAAAACGTGAATCTAATTTTCAGTCAATCAATCAGTCAATCAGGGGTTAGGTAAAGGGAACCACAACACAGCAAGGAAATCCATAAACTAAAACACATTGGCTTTTATTGTATTTATTTTGATTTGTCAAATCCAGCTTCTATTTTGTTAAGGCTTCAAGGGGTGTCATTTGCACTGCGGTACCTCCACAGAGTTGTAAGCCAGTTCCAGCTCTGAAACCAGGTCCTCGATGTTCTCTGACCTCGCCTGCAGCTCAGAGATCCAATCGCTCAGCTTCTCCTGTTACAGAAGAAGAGGAACTTGCAGGCAAACAGTCACAGTTCCACATACGATGTGTGTGTGATAGTTGTTCTGAAACGTTGTTGATGCCAGGGTACTGTGGACATTCCCTACAAGAGGGAGTCATATTCCAGAAATCTGAACACTGGAAACCACCCACCCAGCACAGCTTAGCCTGGCCTACTGAATAACAGCTCACAGACATTGATCTAGGCCATGTTGTGGCCATTCTATCCCTCTCTGCTCCTGAGGTAAACCCTGCTAATCTCCAGCAGCAAGGTGTATACGCTTTTATTTGTTAGCTGCGCGAGCATTTCATTGTGTGTGTATGTATGTGTGTGTGTGTGTGTGTGTGTGTGTGTGTGCGTGTGAGAGAAAATAGTATGTTGTATGTATGTATGTCAGGCCTGCATATGTAAATATGTGGAATACAGTATGTGTCAATAATATGAGATCTACATTTGTATGCAAAAAGGTTAGCCATTCCTTCTAGCTGTTCAAAAAAACAACTCCATAAGAAGACCTCCACAGACCATATGTAATGTTAATACCATCTGTGGTTTTGTTTCTCTTCATGCTGAGATATGGCACTATATACTTATACTACCAGAGAACATAGTCACTGGAAGATTTAAGATTTAAAGGTATGATGCATGTATCATCTCCGATGTAGAACTCCTTGTCTGTTGGGGAGAAACTACGCAAATGTCTGGATGACCCTATAATGACCCAAAGGGAAAAACAGAGTATCATCGGATCACATGTCGGTCCCTCCCCTGATGATGTCACTCCGGATCTTACCACAGATCAAAGCTGAGCATGACATCACAACAACTCAATGTGCATAGCCACGAGCTGATGACAGACTGGCAAATTGCAAACTCTTGGCGCGACTGAGAAGGTCTTAGCATGTTCATAAATGTAAGACCATTCAAATGAGTGATGTGCAATAGTAATGCTTGTTAATCTATGTTAATGATTTAGGATGAGCGGCAACGAGATGCAACACGGTATTGGTCATGATCACTATCAATAATAAATATTAAAACATAGTACAGTATAGTTTGATGAATATATAGTTTGTTAACAATTTGCCATGTGCCATTATGATAAATTTCCTATCTTCATAAATATTATTCATGTTAGTGGCAATTTTTGTATCTGTATATTGTGCTTTTTGTGAGAACATTTTCTAACACTTATTTGGTGGTGTTTACTTCATGTAACTGAATGAATGCAGACTTGGGATACCTTGATGTCTTCGTAGGCTCTGTCCACAGATATCCGCTCGTGGTCCTGGTGCTCTCCAGAGGCACAGGCCTCCTCTGACAGCAGACAGCCACAGGCAAGGCAGAACCAGTCCATACCCTGCAGCTCAGCAGCGGCCCTAGCCTGGCTCTCATCCTCAGTATCAATGATATCATACTCAGCCTCAATGGGCTCCTCTCCTGGCAGCAGCTCCAGCTCTCTCTCCTCCATCCTAATCTCCATATCCTGCTTCTCCGTCTCTGTCTTCTCCTTGTCCTCAGATTGGAGCAGTGGCACCTCCACGTCTGGTTTCTCCTCGGGTGCAGGTATCTCTCGGGCTTCCTGTTTGGTTATTATCTCATACTCTAGTTCCTCAGCGGTCTGATCCGTCTCTTCAACAATCTCTCTGTGTAACTCGGCCTGTGGGAGTGCATCTTCTGTGGGTTGTTGCATCTCTTGGTCTGCACCGTCTTTCTGCGTCTCTGGGATATCCGTGGCTCTGTCGGTCTCTGGCTCGACAACGTCCGCGTGCATGTCCGTCGCAGGGCTGACCTCTGTCGCAGAGCTGACCTCCTCTCTTTGTAGTCCAGACAGGTCCTCTAGGGGGGTAAAGCTCCGGAGGCGAGAGAGCACTCCACTCTCTTCCTCCAAATCCTCATCTGCTTCTTTCTCTTCTTCTACGTCAACCTCCTCTACGGCCACAGGGGGTGAAGGTGAGTGCCTACCCAAGACTTTTACAGGTAGTACTTTCTCTTCTGAGACTTGATCTGGTTGTATTTCTGGTTCAGCGTGTTTCAAGATAGGTTCAGGTTCTGGCTGAGGAGATGCTGGGCAGACTGGTGGAGTTAGCAGGTTATCACATGTGCTCTCAGCTTCAGGCAGACCTTCAGCATCACTCTTCTCAACCCTCTCTGACAACCGACCTATCTCTATGTCCATTTCTACAGCTTTCCCCTTGGGGACAAGGAGGACGAAGTCATCACCCACATTCACTGTGTCATGGGTGATGATTGAAGATATTTTAGTTATATCTACTTCCGATGGCAGCTCTTTTTTGTCTAATTCTTTAATGATTACTGACTCCTCTTTCAATTTAGGTTGACTCTGATCGGTTGCAGAAATTTCAGTCAGAGTCCAGTCTAATCTGGCCTTGGCTTCCACTTCAACCTCAGGTTGCTCTACCTCTGTTTCAATTTCAGTTTCAACGTCTGGCTTGTGTTTGACAGCCATGACTTCGGGACGGTCAATACTGTTAGCTTTTGAGCTCAGGACTTGAATCTCCGTTCTATCCAGTGCTTCCTCCACTACCCCTACTACTGCTTGTACTGCAGCCTTGCTATCAATAATAAGCTGAGCAGGTTCATCCATTTCAATCAAAGCTGAATCAATTTCCCCACTTAATGGCTCATCATTAGGTTTCTCAGCTTCAACTGTCTCCTGGGTTAAGGCCTCAGGTACTTCCACTCCACCTGTCACAACAACTTGGGCTTTTGTTATCTCATCTGCTTTGTCTACTTTCTGAACTGCAGCTACTATCTCGGCCTCTTCAGTCACACTCTCCTTAATTTCGACAACCACTCTTTCAGCTTTATCTGGAACCTCTTCATTTCTAGCAGGGACTTGAGCTATGTCCACAATGTCACCTTTGGCTTCGGGTTTAATGACCACGTCGGGCACAATCATCGTAGATGTCTCCTCTTTAGCCTGGACAACCGCTTCAACTTTGTTACTTGCTTCATGTAGCTGAGATTCCACTTGTGGTTCAGGGCCAGGTACATGGAGTACTTCTTTCTGTTGTTCCTTACTCTCTCCCATCTCTGCTACCTTCACTTCCACTTCTTGGGTCTCAGGGAGACTTTCTGTTTTATTACTGCCACTCCCAAAGGGTTCACTTTGAACTTTCTTTACTTCCTGTTTCACTTCCATATCTTTAATTGTTTCCTTCTCTTCCGGCGTCTCTGTTAACTCTACTGGGCGTTTTCGTATTGGGCTGACCACAGATGGCTCTGTTTCATTGACCTTCATTTGGGTAACTACGTTCTCTTCCTCTTTCACCTTGTCCTTTGTAGATTGTAGATCTCGCTTCACGGCACATTCCTCCTCTCTCCTCGCTTCCTCATTCTTCACCTGCCCCTTCTCTTTCACTTCCTCCTTCACTCTTGTCAGACATCCAGTCATTTCAAAGACATTCTGTGACCACAACCTCCTCCCCTCCCTCTCATCCTCATCCTCCACTGAATTCATCTCTGGTTGGACCTCCACCATGGAGGTTTCATCTCTCAGGGTGAACATCTCCAGGTATCCGTCCGCCTCCTCTGAGTCTGAAAGACGTCTCTTGAAGATCTTCTCTGAGGCCACATGCTCAACCTCGGAGCGATCCCCGTCGCTAGTCGTCCTCTCCCCCACGGCGTCCTCATACAGGTCAGAGTACATGTACGACATGGCCGTGGGCTCGTCCAGCAGGATCTGGTCGATGATCTTGGGGGGACCAGGGGAGAGAAAGATGGGGGTGAGGACCGTCTGCTCACTGCAGAACAACACTGAGCCGTTGTCCTTAAGCGATCTCTGGCTCGCTCTTCTCACTCTGATCTTCTCTACAGACTCGGTCTCTGCCTCCTCCCTCCTCTGCAGTGCATTATCAGAGGCTTCGTGAGCCCCGTTCCCGTAGAACACCTCATCCAGGTGATCGCCGGCCATCTCCACGTCTGTGACAAAGACGAAGGACTCATCTGATGCAGTGGGGCTGTCTGTGGAGGTCTCCTGTCCGGGCATCTCCTCGTCTTCTTGCGGTTTTGCTGCAGGCACGTTCACTTCCAGCTGTGACTCTGGAGCTTGTTGACTGGGAACCACCACATCCACCAGGGTGAACTTCTCAAAGTAGTCCATGTCACCAATGCTGTATCTCTTTGTTTTTGCATCCCCAATCGCTGAGTCGGTAGAATCCTGTTCAGCGGCCTGTGGAGAGTAATTGACAGTAAATTACAATCAATTAAGACAAAGATTTTTTTATTTGGTTATTGTTATTAAAAGTATTATTAATAATAATAATAATAATAATTATTATTATTATTATTATTTATTTTATCATTATTATTTAATACCTCTTTATTCTCTACAATCTCCACCTCTACGCCTTCTGACAGGTCTTGACTCTTTGACGGTGATGAATCTTTTTTGGACTTAATCCCGGGCGTCTTGTCCAAATAAGACAAGTTGTCCTCGAGCTCTGTGCTCTCCTCCTCATCCACGGTGGGCAGCTTGGACGGAACTCTGATGTTGAGAATCTCATAGCCCTCCGAAATCAAACTGAACAGTTGCTGATCTTTGTCTTTGATTTCCTCCAAGTCTGGTTCCCCTTGTGTTTTCTCCTGCTTGCAGTTGGGCACAGAGACCTCCGCCATCTCAAGCCTCTCAACCCCCAGAGCCGAGCCTGATCTTGAACTCCCGGGTCTTCTGAGGCGGTCGCTCAGCCTGCTGCTCCTACCTCCAGACCGGATCCTCCTGCGGATGATCTGCTCCTCATCAAAGATGATGGTGATCTGGCCCTGAGTCCCTGAACCATCCATGCTGTAGCCCTCGGAGATGGAGCTCGTCTCCGAAGCCCAAGGGGTGGAGCAGCGGCTGGATGCCGTCTCCCAAACAATACCGCTGTCCTCGCTCTGGACCGTCACCATGGAGAAGGACGGATCCACCATCAGACACTGTAGTTTGGGCTTCACTGAGGGGTCCTGCACTGCTTCTCGGAGGCTGGTAGAGAGAGAGAGAGACGAATGACCAGAGTGGACGTTAGAACGAACAGGGACTATTTAAATGGTTCACATGAAGTCAAAGGGGCTGACTAATGAGATTGTAATAGTTAGTCAGCCCCAATTTCTTTTGGCAACGTTCATGGAAATACAAGCACAGAACAAACTAATAAATCAAATAACAAAACATCCACTCAGGTTGTGGCATCACTGAAACTGATATCAGTACTAAGTAGAAGCTGATTTCCCAATCACATGGTTTCCTTCCACTATTACCTGAGAAGTTCTTCCCCACTTAGCTTATGGCTTTAGCTAAGTGAGGATACAATTGTGTGGAATCAAACTATTAAGTTACATTGGCCATCATTACCACATTACTGTAATGTCTTACTCTAACTCAATGTTAGTAGGAACATCATCTGAGCGGTCATAACCTACTGACTCTGTACTTCACTGTGTAAGTAGAAACGTGACTCATCACTTGCACAGATCAAATGAGACAGTCAGTGCTTGAGGTGTGGTGTACAATCCAGGTCCTCAGATATTGACCGCTTAAAGCAAGCCCTCTCTGATGAAGGTTTTCAACCATTTGTACAAACAAAAAATGCCCTTGAAATCAGAGTACTTGAAGTTCCTCCAAGTGCTTTGCTGCTAAACTGGACAACTGACAGCTGACCAACACAAACAGGCCCACAGAATCCCATGAATGTTATGTCCTCAAAATCTCACACGGTGTAAAGTAAATCTTTGATCCAATGAATGAGTAATAATTGTTGACAGAAAGTGAGCTGCACAGCATTAAACCAATGCAAGCAGATAAAACACCTGTTTCGAAGTTCCTCCACTTCATCTTCGTCATCTTGGTCCATGACAGCTGGAGACTCACACCGAAGCCCCTGTAGGTCTGCCATCTTCGAGTCGAGGCTCTCACACCCCTCCATTCCAGTCAAATCCAGTGGCTCTTCCTTTACTTTGTGTTGTTCTGAGGCAGTACTTTAGCGTCCTCCCGATGTTTTCAGGCACTTTGCGTTGGTGCATATGCTCTGCCTGTTTGTGTCATTCCAAGTTTGGGAGCTGCTCGACTGACTCAGCCAGGGACATAAATAGACTGGATAGGGGGGTGAAAGAGTGCTGGAGATGTGGGATGGTTAATGGGGAGTGCAGGAGGCCTCCCAGCTCTCCCATGGCCATCCACTCCCAACAGACAATGCCTATACGCTGAATTTCTGTTCACTTTTGAAGAGGGCCTGCGTACATATGGAGACAAGATTACAGGCTTGCATCTCTACTGCTGGAGCTGGGCTGACAGAATTGTGCAATGTACCTTTAAGATCAGAATCCCCCCCCCTGCTAGGTTAAATATAGGTTGTGACTTGAAACAGTAGACGTCATGCCCCTGGGGGCAGCACTAAACAGGGACAGATGGTGACATGCGGACACAAACGCATACTGTATTCCTCTGTCTCCATGTTGACGCCATCATCTGCACTATCGCGAAGCAGAAAGCAGCCAGTGGTGAAAAGGTGTTAAAAGCACAGATAAAAACATCCACCTACTTATCTAGGTATCTGCAGGACATGTCTAATGGCCTGTATGGAATCCACCTTCTCAGTGCTCGGCCCTTTAAAGACCAGAACATTTGTTAATTTACATAGGAAATGTCAAATTTGGGTAAATTATATAGAGGATTATTCAGTTGTATGTACAATTTTAAGGTAATTTTAGGTTTCTTTATACTCTTTATACAAAGGGTTCCATTAGTTTTATGTCAAGGAGAGTCGAGAGACCCCTGAGAAATAAACAGCTACTGACTAAATATGTTAGTCAGTTGTGTGTTTATTGGGTACAGCTACCTAATAAACTGGCAAGATGCTTTATTTATTTTCATTCTAGTACACTAAACTCATCAGTATATGTGGAATATCAGTGAACATTGCTTGGCACCACCACCGGCTGTAACATTGTCAGCATAATAGCAATAATAAGCACATTGAGCTTCAATTGAACACCGATAACAAAAATGCTAGAAAAAGTTATACACCTTAAGCAATTTAATCCCGTATTATACACTTAAAACCATTTCTGGTACAAATTGTACAAAAGGGAAAAGAAATATGAAAAAATTTGACCAAAATGCAAATCACAATCTATATACATTATTGCTCTCCTCTGCAATGGTAAAGTTATTGTTTCCAAGTCAATAAAAATTATGCTTTCATGTAATATAATATAATATACCGTATGACCGACGTGCAGGTGGAGCTTAATCACACAGAAAGAACGCAGGTTCAACTGCCGTTATGGGAGAACACCACAACCAACAACATCAGTATTGACCAATCGTTGAGTCTTTTGTTGAAAAAAAATCTCTTAGCAAGCTTGCTAAGTCAGGTCGCTGGGCATCAGAGGTAAAACCCTCATTCACAAAACTAAAAGTTGAGTGTCTTTAAATTTGTAACCGACATGCGCCGAGAAATTTGTACACCATTTGATTTGAGATGAAAGGGAACACAATGTAAGATGTCTTTATAGCAACTTCCAAAACGTGTACAATATTTAAAGTCTTTCAAAATATGTCGAAAAGAGAACGACTGACCGTAACAAATAATGCTCCGAGAGTCACACAACCATCAAGTGAAATAGTTAGGTGTGGTGTGGTCATAAGCAGAGTGAACGCTAAAAACATCAAAAGGGTATGACAACACCCAGTGAAGCAGCTCCTTGGCACGGTCGAGAACAAATGTACATTAAGGCTCCAGTCACATGGAAACAATGAAATCCACCTTCAAAATGAACCGAAGATCAGACGTTGACCCTCACTGTCCAGCCTCACCCAAGTGGCTTCCATTTGAGCTTGCTTCGATGACCCCCACGAGGTGGACTAAACAGCCTCCGTCTCCAAGAAGAGTCGGTCCAGAGTATCCCAAGTAAAAGTGTGAATGTCTGAGCGGCAAGAAGAGGTAGCTTTGAAGTCTATTTCCATTTTTTTGTTGTTGAATGAAGTCATTTTATTCTCTGGAGGACTCCTTGTTGATGGTGGCCCTGACCGGGAGCAGTGAGTTCAGATCCTTGCTCTGCGCTAGGACCCGGCACGACTGTAGAGACACGGAGGCAAGAGAGAGGAACGGATGCGTTAATGGAAAGAAAAGTGAGATCAAAGTGGCACAAAAAAGGTCAAAGGAAATGTAGTGGTTTGTAATGGGCAAAAGGAATGGATTTACCGCGGCAAACTTGGATTTAATGGCGTTGAACTTCATCTGCTCATGGACCGCTCTGGCGACGTTGTTTCTTTCAAATGGCTCTAAAACACATAATCATAATTCGTGTAGTTATCACTGGTCCATTGTGGCTGTAGAACAGTAGTGCACGGTGATGGTGGTGCTGTACTGCCGTACCCTCCACACAGATGTATTTGTTTCTCCACTCTCCACTCTTGTTCTTGGGCAGAGCCTTGGCCTCTCGCACCGAGATCACCTGGTTATCCCACCTGTCGTGCAAAAAGAATGAAATGGTGCTCATATGTTAAACATATGGAATGTTTGTGGCACAACTATCTACAAAAAAAAACTGCTCGCTTGTTAGGCTTCTCTGAGTTAAAATAAAATAAGAAAGAAAAACACTGTAGAAACTACGGCACAGCGGATTTACGTTGGTGAATGAGTGATTAATGTCGACGCCGGCATTAGCCAGTATGTCCTGTCAGTGCCCTCTTGGACTACAATTCCCACATGCCAATTAGCCAATGTCCCTTAGCCTTGAAACGAGAATGAGGAGGAAATGCAAGGAAAGAGGAGCGAGGGTGAACGTCAGAGTAGAGCACAAGGGGGTCTGTAGAGGAGGGGAAGAGGATTGAGAAATGGAAGCAGGAGATGCGCTGGTAGAACAACTTCATTAGAGTTTACCTGAACGTGGAGGAGTAGTACTTGAGGAAGCCTTGAAGCAGGTCCCCTAGCGAGGACTGGTTTGGAGACTTGTAGGGGGGGATGTGCCTGGGTCCCTCTGGAACCATGTCAATTGCCATGGATGCATTGAAACACTCCTGAGAAACCGAACAACATAGGAGAGCCCCTCAGCCCCTCAGCACAGTCGCCATTCATTTTCGTTATATAGCTTAGCGTTGTATTGTCATCCAAGGAAATTATTAGTTTGCAATATTTTCATATTTTTTAAACCAACATAAAAGTCAGATTTAATGTTCATGAATCAGCCAAGCATGAATAGAGCAAATATACACATTTCTGGACGATTGAACTGTGAACTGTAAGGTTTGGACAAAAAGTATTTGTGTAACTGAACTAATAGTTGGCCAACAATTTGGCAAAGAATTATGTATTTGCTCAAAGATGCAATGAAGTTGCAGGGAACACTTACCGGGTAGTCCTTTTGAAGCGAAGGAAGAACAGGTTGACCAAGCGCTACACAACAAGTAGAAGGACCAAGTTAAACTCACGCCAGTACAAATTAGCATTAATACGAATCAACCAATGCAAAATAAAACAAGAGCCTGAGTGTGTGTTCAGTGCGAGGGTGTGTACTAACTCTGGAGGTAGTGAAGCACCATCAGTACCAGCGTGTAGCTGCTCAGCGTTCCCTTGCTGGCGTCGTTGATCTGGTGGTAACGTGCCCACTTCTTCACCGCCAGGATGATGGGCCTGACTCGGAGATCAGCTGAAGGGAATAAGACAACGAACTTGGGTTACAGGGGGGGAAAGTGTTTGAATGAAGGCCAATGGCTTACATTGTCGGTATTACCACTACAGGGAGATTATGAATGCGTTTCTTTAAAAAAAAGCCATGCCAGGGTTTACAATAGGAAAATGGCTATACGGACGGCGACTTAATTCAATCAGTTTAGTGGTGCTCTGAGCACTTGAGTGCTGACCCTTTGAAATAAAACATTGCCGTTTTCATAGCGTCTCTACTGGAGGCCACTTTAGTATGCTTTAAAATGAGAATAATGGCCAGTATCTCATTACAGCAGACGCTGAGTGTATAAGCCCTTATGGACGGAGAGTCCCATCTCACCGTAAGCGTAACTTCTCAGGAGGAATGTGTTTCTGATTCCCACTGTGTTGTTGACATTCAGATCAAACTCCAAACCACTGAGGGGCGAGAGAGAGAGAGAGAGACAGAGAGAGAGAGAGAGAGAGAGAGAGAGAGAGAGAGAGGCGAGAGAGGCGAGAGAGGAGAGGAGAGAGAGAGAGAGGCGAGAGAGAGAGAAAGAGAGAGAGGTGAGAGAGGAGAGGAGAGAGAGAGAGAGAGAGGGGCGAGAGAGGAGAGAGGAGGAGAGAGAGAGAGAGAGAGGCGAGAGAGAGAAGCGAGAGAGGAGAGAGAGAGAGAGAGAGGGGGCGAGAGAGAGAGAGAGAGAGAGATAAGGATAACCATTTCTAATGATAGTGCTGTAATCATTGGCTGGTCATGTGACTAGAGCGATTTTCCCCACCTGCCCTTCTCTCGGAAGCGGAGGATGGGGACCTTGGCCCGGATCAGCTGAATCCTCTCTAGATATCCTGAAATACAAAACAAAAAGGTTATCATGACACAGAGAGACAACTGTTAAGAGTTGGCATGTTGTTATTCTCCTCTGTGCCCGTGGGATTCGTATGGGGATTTCTTATCGTGTCCTTGATGGGCAAATGCAGAACTTCCCCAACGGTGTTAACGATATAATGGCTGGGCTCAAAACTACCTGACATGGGCTCAACACTACCTGACATGGGGCGTTTGGCATAATAAAAGTGCCTTTATCTCTTTGCTGCTACAACCAATGTGTCCTGCTTTGATCATGGGCCATGCGTCGAAAAACTAACTCATTATTCTCTGTGGTGAATGCTTTGTCACATTGTCCGCTGAGTTCCTGTTAATCTCACAATTTAGGTTCACACCTAGTAGCTAAGCCAATTATATTGCGTAAATGGCTCCCCCTAGTGGGTAAAAGAGAGTTGTCATGACTAATACAAGTAATGCACACAGTACGTTGTATAAAACCAGGACACCGTAGTAAAACTAGCCATTAAGTACTCACCCAGTGGCCTGAACAAGGCTTGTAGTACAGTGAGTATGTGAATAGGATCAGGGCCTCGCTGCGTCTGATAGACAAAGACAGTGAATATGTCGGGTGATCTACGACCATGTGGCTTATCACACACACACACACACACACACACACACACACACACACACACACACACACACACACACACACACACACACACACACACACACACACACACACACACACACAACTTTAGAGATGGATAGGACACTCACCAACGGCATCAGGACCAGACAGAGATCGGCATCACTGCTCCTGCAGCCCAGCCCGCTCATGGAGGAACCGGTCAGGTAGAGCCGTGCCACTGTGAGAAACAATAACTAAGGATGGGTCATCGGGGAAATAACAGGAGGGCCGGTGGGGCGAGGGCGGGCTTGCGTGTACGTTCCGATACCTGGGAAGACGCTCTGGATGTCCCTCTGCAGGTGCGCTCGGCACGTCTCTTTCCTGCTCAGGTCAGAGGCTTGCTGTTGGCACGCCTCGAACAGCTCCACCATTTGTTTGCTCAGCTGAGAAGGAAGCAACGCGCTTTCAAATAAATCAAATACGTTGTGGTCGGGGGGAAAAACGGCAACACGCTTGCACTCAATACACGATGGGGACTGTGGTGACCAATCAATCCGGCTGTCAATATCACAGAGCTTCATTCACCCTTTCCAAAACACCTCCTCCTAACCAAGCCTAAGCCTAAGCCATGTCAGTGTTGTTTGATTGTTTCCTTTAAGTGTGTGCTGTGGGCTGCGTGGCTTACGATAGCCAATGCATGAATAATTAACGCGTAATTAAGTGTAACTGGTCGTTTAGGAGTCCACTGTCATTTCTGACACCTCTGTTTGCGTCTGTTTGTTTCCAGTCAAGAACGCTCCCAGAAGCTCTGACCAGCAACACACAAACCTCAAGATGCACAACATGAGTATGGCAATATTTGCTCCCAGAGACGGCTTACTCAAGGTGGGTCAAACGGTAGATGTTCTGAATGTGCAACACAACAGCCGTTTGACCAAGCTGTATGTGCATTGCACTTTTAAGAACACACACACACACACACACACCTTGTCCTGGGCATAGTCTTGCAGTGTACTGGCACTTCCTGAGGTTGTGGGCACTTGAGAACGGGTATGTTGACTTGCGCTGGTGGAACCAGGCAGGGCTGTCTTGGACGTCCCTGCGACTGCGTGGTCGGGGTCGGGCAGGAGAGGAGCGGGCCGCCCGCCTCGCTGCTGGTTGGCAGGGGAGTCAACGCGCTGGCGTTTTGAGCCATTGGGGCCGGGGCTTTCATGTTGTCTCCTTTGAAATAACACAGTCAGTCAGTCAGTCAGTCAGTCAGTCAGTCAGTCAGTCAGTCAGTCAGTCAGTCAGTCAGTCAGTCAGTCAGTCAGTCAGTCAGTCAGTCAGTCAGTCAGTCAGTCAGTCAGTCAGTCAGTCAGTCAGTCAGTCAGTCAGTCAGTCAGTCAGTCAGTCAGTCAGTCAGTCAGTCAGTCAGTCAGTCAGTCAGTCAGTCAGTCAGTCAGTCAGTCAGTCAGTCAGTCAGTCAGTCAGTCAGTCAGTCAGTCAGTCAGTCAGTCAGTCAGTCAGTCAGTCAGTCAGTCAGTCAGTCAGTCAGTCAGTCAGTCAGTCAGTCAGTCAGTCAGTCAGTCACACACACACACACACACACACACACACACACACACACACACACACACACACACACACACACACACACACACATTGTAGTGGAGGAACATCCTGATTCCTATGGAGGAATATCCTGACCTTGCATTACCATATAATTTCGTACATTACATTCGCTTCCACAACTCCCCTTTTATGACCACTCCTGCTCCTTTACTGTAC
>OOFB01008241.1:22098-42764 GCA_900323305.1 Trachyrincus murrayi | reverse complement strand
ATTGATATTTGGGACTTGTTTGTTACGCTGCATAAACAGACCTAATCTGTCTCTCTCCCGGGGAATCGCTGGCATTTAAAGCCCATCCGCTGTAGGAAGAAGATCCATAGTTTACTAAGTTTCGTTTTGGGTTGTGTGTGCGTGTGTGTGTCTGTGAGTGAATGAGTGAGTGAGTGGGTGTGTGTGTGTGTGTGTGTGTGTGTGTGTGTGTGTGATATGTGTGATGAATGTGTGTGTGTGTGTGTGTGTGTGAGAGAGAGAGAGAGAGGAGAGAGAAGAGAGAAGAGAGAGAGAGAGAGAGGGTGTGTGTGTGTGTGTGTGTGTGTGTGTGTGTGTGTGTGTGTGTGTGTGTGTGTGTGTGTGTGTGTGTGTGTGTAATGTAATGGAATTTTGTCTTCTTTTTTACACGTGTTTTCAGATCATTTAACACTGAACACACACACACACACACACACACACACACACACACACACACACACACACACACACACACACACAACCATTTAATCTGGAAGCCAGCACAGACGTAGAATAGGAGGCTACTATTACCAGCTAATGAAATGGGAGTTGGGTGGGGGGTGGGAGGTCTCCAGACCTGTTGAACATCTGCTCCTCTTTCTTCCTCTCTCTCTTGATCCCCCTCTGAGCCTTTGATTTAAAAACTCCATGCTTTGAGGAACAAGGATGCATAGAGCAGCATGGAGCCCTGCTTTCCAAAACAAGTAACTTTCACTTGCAACAAGAAATGTACAAAAATGCCAAATTAAAATCTACATCTAGCACGATGCCTCAAAATAAATTTCAGCCAGGCATCCTCCTGTCATCTTCTCTCAACACCAAAAATCTCATGAATTACGTCTGTGTAGCAGCTATGGGAAAATGTACACAGGCCTATTTGTTCTGGTTAAATGTGGATTGTGAATATTTCAGTAAGCGTTCCATTCATGTTAAGGTTCAGTGACCTTATGAATAGACATGGATGACATGCCCAGGGGACCATTCAAATGCCTGCGGTGTTCATTAACAAATTAATTCAATGATTCATTCATTTATACATTCTTTTGTGAAATGTATATTTGGTTAGGAGTACAGCCAGGGCTATGCTATTCAAGGAACCATACAGCCATATTATAATGGCAACCTTGGATGATTCACAATTTACATCTTCTTTTCAAATGTTCCTTCCAAACAAAAGTGAAATTGATCAAATGACCACAATGTTATTCAAGTATTGTTGGTTGAGGGTTAGGGTTAGGGTTATGAAGCATGTTGACTACGTGAAGTTGGACAAATCAAGGCACGGCTTGTGTGACACGTAACATACACAGCACAGCACACACAAACACAGTCAAGTTTTACTGAAAAGGTCAAAGATCACAACCTCACCTTTGACCTTTGACATCCCCCAACCCCCCTCCCTTCCCCTGATTCCCCCTTAACTGGAATTCCCTGCTGTGGATTCAATTAGAGTGAGTGAGGGAGGGAGGAAGAGGGTGAAAGAGGGGTAGATGAGGGGAGGAGGAGGACAAGGGATGATGATTGAAGAAGAGGCAAATACCCTCAGAAAGAGTAGTTGGAAGAGAAACACTGTGCTGTCTCTCTCTGTGTGTGTGTGTGTGTGTGTGTGTGTGTGTGTGTGTGTATACAAGCGGTAGAGATCATTCATTTTTTTGGTAGGCCTGGTGTGTGTGCGCGTGTGTGTGTTGTGAGTTAACTTGAAACTAAATGATATTACTAACTTACATGCCTATAGTGAAGGGTTGAAGCAGCTGATGGGAGTTAATAATTAGCAGCAGCAGTTCTGCAGTGCCATCAGGTGGTGTAAACGTTTATTACAGCTCAGTGCCACTTAGCTGTTTCCCAAACTTTATATAGAAAGGACACTTCTTGGGGCACAGTAGATTATGAAACCAAGTATTTTTCTCAATAATGAATGATGAACAATAGTTTCAGCCCTTCAGTGTTGATAGACCAGACTGTATAGTGTTAATGTGCTGATGCTGGTTATTTGATGCTTTGCAATGAGATTTATTCCTGTGATTACCTCAAGAACGGAAGACTGAAGGAATCTGCGGTTACAAATCGAAACACATTCTCAATGCATTTTATATATTCATAACCCCTTATAATGATATTATCTATACAGTTCATCCAGCAGGTGGGGCTCTTGTGCCATTTTCATTTTGGTTGTCATGGAATTCAGTTCAGAGACAAGGGGAAGTGGATGTATGTGACAAGTTGACCACCAATCACATAGAAAGTACAAAGAGCATAGACAAACAAACAACACAAATCATATTCAAATTCGCAGTTTTCCTTTTTTCTTCATCGTCTTCTACTGCCTACTCTTCTAGTTGTACTTATTATATGTCATGATTTTCACAAACTCTAGATAATACATTTTCTGACCCACTGAAAGGGTGCCAAGAGAGAGATAATGGAGCCTATTTTGCTATGGCTCTGTGATGACTGCTCATCTCACTTCACATCCATGGGAAATGAAGGGCTACCTCAGTCAGATGGAAACCTGGGGGATGGCAGCACCTTCAGAAGGATTTTCAATTTTAGATGTTGATGTTTGAACATAGGGGGAGATCTAAACATATGCCCTTATGTGTGCGTGTTTGTATAACCAACACATGAATCTATGTGTACATGTTGTTACACAGATAATCCAGATGAGGATTGGGAGAGATGGAGAAATAGAAGTGATCACAAAACAACAGATAGGTTTACAGTGTTCCCTGTCAACAGTGTTCCCTGGAAGTTAGCCAAGCAAGTGTTACGCAACACATCCTGGAGAGTCTACCGGTGAACCCAAAACAAATCTCTATTATCACACTTTTCTGTTCTGGTTTTACCTATTTAGGACGACACAGGCACATCATATTTTTTAACCCTTGGTGGTGACAATTCTAGCTCTACATACACATCTGATGTAAAAAAGGAAAATTTAAAACAGCAAACATGATCATAGGTATACTGTATGTGGGCACCAGGGACATATGTGGGAGGGTGACAGCCAGGGTCTAAAATGAACACCTGCCATAGATTTCACCATTTGGCAGGTAAAGAAATGTAGGGTTACATATTAAAACAATTGCTTGGCCGGTAGATTTTTCCACTCTTGGCAGGTAAAAGACAAAATTCTAAAAGTTAATTTTGGTAAGATAGAGAGGGAGGGAGAATTAAAGAAGGGAGAGAGAATAAATAAATAATGAAAGAAAAAGGAAGTACAAATGAAAGAAGAAGTGTGTGTGTGACTGTGTACTTGCAAAATAATGCACATTAAGTTAAAATGGTGAAAAAAAGGAAGAAAAGATGTAACATTTTCTGTGACCCTGTTTACTCCACTAATATGGTTCCTCTGGGAAAGAATGTCCGTCTGCATCACATTTCCTTCCACCTTTATTGTGAAAACCCACAGTCCATTTCAGTTTATTCATTTAATGTAGATCTCCCGATGAGCTGTAAATACTAGATAAATTGTATTTATATTGTATTCCCTCTCAATACAAATGGATACAGCTGCTAATTCCAGAGACATCTGGCAGTAGATCATAAAGTTGTGAAGGACATTTAACCAAAATCACCCAGTCTGAAATAATACAATAAAAACAGATTTTCAGATCATTTAAAATCCACAAATCAAGATATTTTCACATCCTCACATACTTGCTGTCAAACAATGTCATTGGACTACAAGTTCCTAGGTCTGATGATCCATTACTATGGATCAGGAGTGTGTGTTTAGAAGAGTATACTTTCTGCCCTCTAGTGGACAAACATCAATTAATGCAGCTTCAATTGGACCATTTTCCACATTCTTCTTTCTGTCTACAACGATAAAACGTCTAAGAGTATGTGTTTGGAGACACTTGAATATCTTGATTTTATCATGGAAAGACTTAGAGAGTAAACCGATATAAACTTTTAGGGGAGACATTTAACACAGAAGTTCAGACTCTTATGTGTGGTGTTATGATGTATTGGAAGCAAGTGTTTCCGCCAAGCCTAATACTTACTGACACACTTGCGGTCCCTGCGATGCTGTGTTTATATATGGCACCGTTCTGAGTGGCTTTGTAATCAAACAGGACGTGGCAGGTTCGTAAGTTCTGACGTCAAAAGACTGAAGTTATAGAGAAGGGATTAACTCTGTTTGTGTTTTGTGTCGGCTCTTTCTATCCCTCTCACTCTATATGTGTGTGTGTGTGTGTGCTGATGTTCAGAGCAGCTCATTGGGCGGTTGAACTGCAGGTACGAAGTTTACTTTATTTAGTTTGGGACTGAACATACATAGGAGCGAGATATTTAGTCGGTGAATATATTTGTCTCTGCTACGCTTGACCTCAACTTTGCCAAACAAATATTTTTAAGATGAGAAAATAATGATACACTATGTCATTATGTTGTACGTATTTCACAAGGCATCTCGTGCATCGAGGCAAGATTGTGGTAAACTCTGTATAAATCTATCCATGTGTAAGAGCCTGGACTCTTGAAACCAGGTCACGGGTGGGCCAGGAGAAGCCGTAGCACCCATTCACACAGCTGCCATTATCTACCATAACAATCTGACAGTTTCGGTTGTTTGTGTTATGTGAGACACTGTGGACATGACCATTCATTCCATGCTCCCTACAACCGCCGCGTATCTTCGTCGCTGTGTGGTTGTGCGTGTGTGTGCGTGCGTATATACACGTGTATGCACATGTGTGTATACACGTGTGTGTGTGTGTCTGCGGTGTCTGTCTGGGTATAATGGGTGTAATATTGTAGTATAGATAGTATAGTTTGAGTAATTCCCTGCGGCTTTTCCCCGCACTCCATCTGAATACACTCCGTCTGACGGCTGTGTATGCGTACACACTCTGGTATCTGGGACAAGACATGCTCTAAACATAATGGTATCCAGGCTGTTTGTGTGTGTCTGTGTGTGTGTCTGTGTGTGTGTGTGTGCATGTTTTAAAGCGTGATATGATTGTGGGTCTGTAGACTCTGGCCATGTTTATCCTTGTGTAACCAGGCAACATCACATAATATTGATCATCTGGATTGGCTTGAGCGATATTGATGGAAGCTTCCAAACTAGTAAATTGAATTGTTTCCTGTTTTTCTCGATTTTGGTTACCATGGGGAGTTGAGTAACCCTACACGTGTGCATGCGTATGTATGTGTGTGTGTCAGTGTCTGTCTTTGCATTTGTGCGTCTGTATGTTTGATCGAGCAACAGCAACTTTCATTGCCGTCTTTCCTCTTTGTCTTACTTTTTTACACGCTTGTTTGCCTGTCTTGGGATTCAGGGATTGAAGTTACATACATGTCAGCTTGTGCTCTCTCTCTCTATCACTCTCTCTTTCCATGTCTCTTTCATATTTTCTAAAATAAGAAAACTTCATCATGCAGAAGCTCTAGTCATAGCCATTTGGAGCCTAGGGATAACATTTTACATGTTATCGTAAATTCATAAACTTCCCACATATCATTATGACTGAGGCTAATATCAAGTTGGTATTCGCCCTGTCACCAGTTTAATTTAGTTTTTCGGCATTAAAGCCATGGGACATTTTGAAATGACCTGCTTGTCAAATATATACATATATTATATAGATATAACTAATCAAACTCAATCCATCAATCAAACTTCATTCATTTAGCACTTTTGCAAAACAGCAATTCAAAGTGCTTAACAAGGGAACCAACACAACAAGAACAAGAAAGTACTTTAAAATAACTAGCAAAACATCAGAATCACAGTATCACAAACAAACTCAGTCTACCATAGGCATCCCTGTGATTAACTCCTAACAGTGAATTCAGATACAGGCCATTAAGCAGCAGCCCTAATGACATGTATCTGAGTTCACTGTAAGTTGCATTGGATTAAAGTATCTGATAAAATGACTAAATAGGATTGAATAATAGTGTATTGCATCATTTTATCACTTCACATCAAGGATCCTTTGTGTGTTTGTCTGTCCACTCTGAGACAGAGCCCCAGGGTGGACAGATTTAAATACACAAATACACATACACAATGTATTAAAGGAATAATACAGCCTAAAACACTTTGACATCTTTATAAAACGTCTATTGGTGATGTACAATGCACCCCAGGTCCTATTTTACCATTTTGGCTAAACTCGATTTCTGTAGACGCTACTACGTCACACGGAGACATTGCTGCAGTAGTGACAATGGGGTTTAATAGGAGAGTATGTCTTCAAATTGCTATAGCATCAACCATAAGTATCAGATATTAGTTTCATTCCCATATGACAACAACTCAGGGGTTCTGTCTTAGAATCACTGCATATTCAATTTTTGCAATGTTCCTATGGCGAGAAATCAGTAATTAAGTAAGAGGACACACACATTTTTACCGGGCCAGCAGCCTCGTAAATCCATGCTTGGGGCTTGGCCATGATCTCCGTACAGCTGCTGAGGCATGGCCTCGTTCGAAGAGCAAACGGCCTGGTAGTCACTCTTAACCCGGCCGATTTGGTCTGTTCTGACGGAGAGCCCAGATATGGCCGATGCATCTAGGTTTCGACATGCGGTCCCGGACAACCATTCATTGGATATCCCTTTTTTTCTTTGAGCATACACTTGCTAGCCTCAGCGATAGCTGCATACCGAAATGTTTACCAAAATATTGGCTATAACTCTGTGAAAAGTGTATTTAAATTTTCCACAAAAGCAAGGTACACGATCGAAATCCAGCACCGAAAAACTGCCATTGAGTGCCAACTGTTCTAGAATGCACCACTTGCTAAGCTAAAGTTAGCCGCGGCGGGCTAGCCTAGCATAACCAGGCTAGCTCTCCCAGCCGAGTCACCAGCTCTCTAATCCCGCGGCCGTTGTATCGAAAGGGCAGTCGAAATTTGATCGCCCGTGTGGCATCTTGTATCATAGCATACTGCCAAATGTCTAGCTAGCTTTCACAATTAATAATGAATTAACATATCGTTATAATACATTTGATTCATTTATTCAATTTATAAATGTACAATTTACAGAACATTGCCTCCTGATGTTGAGAGGGGGTAGTGAAAGTCATTCTGGGTAACAGGAAAATAGCACACTGGATCAGATCGCGGGAAGCCTGACATGACAGCCAGTGGCAACGTACAATAAAGTACAATATTACACATATCGTAAAAATAGGACCTTTACACCTTGTACATCACCAATAGCCGTTTTAACGATGCCAACGTGTTTTAGACTGTATTATTACTTTAACATGAATCTTTATTAATACCATATATAACATATTAATATCTGTCCTACATGAATATATGATAATTATGTTCAATTTGTGACCGTATGTATCTGTATTGGTATCTTTGCTTGTTCATGTGGAAGGAGTGTGGTTTTATGTGATACGTGTCTCTTGATAAACATCTTGTAACTTCACAACAGACTGGAAATAACAAACCACTAGAATTAACTGACAAACATTTAGTTTATGCTTAGTTGGGCCTGATTTTGCTTGTTGTTAGGCCATCTAAATGTCCTCACCTACGTCATCACAGTTCTTCTGCTTCCTCTTCTAAAGCTGACACTACCTCTAAAACGCCTCATAAGGAATTTCACTTCCCAAAAACCATGCAAGCTTGTATGTGTACATACTTTACGAAATACACCGCCTGTGTTATGACTTCTCAAAGTTCCCAATGTTAAATGTAGTGCAACGATGTTTGAGAGAGATGGTGAGAATCTCCAACGTTTAACTAAAACTACCATTACCAGCCCCTCATATTCTTCTTTCTTCTTGCCCCCTTCCGCTCAGTTTTTTCATCTCTCTCGTGCCTTCATTTTCACATTCACATTTTTCTCATTCCTCTATTCCCCTTCTCTCCTTTGTCCTCCACTACTCTCCTCGTTTCTCCCCTTATCTCCTCGCTCCTCCCCTTTTCTGCACTTTTCTCCCCTCCTCTCCTCTCTCCTCCACTGCTCTCCAATTCTTTCCTCTCTATCATTTTTCCATGATGCTTATTTTTATAAGACGGAATTCTGCTGGTCTCGGCACTCGTGTCACTGTGGTATGTATTCCTGGGAAGGCAGCCAAAAGCATAAACACACACACACACACACACACACTCACACACCCCCCACACACACACCTCATCCTTTTCTATTAACCACTAAAACACACACACCTCATTTTTCCCACCTGTTCAAACATATTTCTGCAAATCCAGTATGTGTGTGTACTTCTACACAGAGGGGCCCATTGTCCTCTGGGTTAGGATGTGTGTGCTGTGTCATGAAATGGCCCACCAGCTTTCGGTCCTCTGCTGATTTTAGCCCAGGACTATAACACTGGAAGTGAAATAACAGCTATTCTGACCAGAAGCAGCTGGGCTAATGCGGCTATAGCAGGCTGCGAGAAGAAAAAGTGATGGGATAAGTCGTGCTCACGGCCAGGGTGAATATTTGGAGCCTATAAATTAACTCACTTTGAGGCTATGGAAACATGTTTTTTTTGTATATCTGCTCCGAAGCAGCACATTAACCTCTACGCCATATAGGCCTAAATGGATTTCCACAAACCTGTAACAGTACTATATCTTTAGGATGAAATTGGGAGATGATGACAGACCGTTAAGAAAGATAATGTTTATATTATGACCTCAGATAGCTTACATAAGAGGAAAAACATGGAGAATGGGCCCCACACGATGCATATCTTGGCTCCACAAATTATATAAATGTATAAATATAAATATCAGTAAATATGGTTGGTGTACTGTTATGAATCTATGTTGTTGTGCAGTTATGAATCTCGAGAGATTAGATATGTATTCTCTGTTATGACAGGTGTAATGTCTACCAAATGAACAGAATATTATAGGTTAAAATATACAACATACAGGCCTTTATAATCGTCTTTATAAGCATTGATCGTGATATATAGTTTGTGTTAACCCTCATGAGTATATATTTGTTTTATATAACTTTGTGATATGTTGAGACATTTCATGACGATTGCTGTCTTCATACACTTTGTGTCTTTCTACTGTTTCAAACCAAGTATTGGCATTCGATCCAGACAGTTTCATGTTCAATCTGACATACACACACTTCGAATCTCAATAGGCTTTTTTCATGAACAGCTGATTTATGTTCATGCTAAATGCAACAAGAACATGAAAACAGGAAGTGACTCGTCTAAAAGGAGAAGTGTGTACCGAGTGTGTTCACTCGGGAACAGGAAGTGTGCAGTAAAGATGTATGGGTCGGAGTGGTAAAATATTTGCTTTTATTAAACTAGCAGATGTGAAACTTGCTAGAGGGGATTTTTCCCCCCCCTGCCCAATGCAATGCGAGGCCACTACAAGAAACTAAAAGTTAATGTAGTTTTAATATTTTGTATATATAAACCTTTTCTCTGAAGCAGCAAATATTGATCCACCAATTGACTGGCTATTTATTTAAAACGATAACGTACACTTTTCTACGGAAATGTTGACTGTACACTGAACTGAACACTTCTCCATTTTTAGATGAATACAAACTAAGTTAACTTCTTGTTTTGTTACAACAGGCAGGCCACCACAAGTCCCACCATATGCTATGTCAATAACAACTATACATTTCTGCAGTTTTAATTAAAGGCAATGTTTGGTCTTACCTGTATATAATTGACACAATTAAATACAAAAAGCGAAAAGAAAAAAAAAACACAAAGAAAATGGAACCAGCCAATTACATTGTGAACCTCTGGGGTATATCAAATAGATCTCGAATGCTATCAGCTGTGAAACGGTATCATTCTGCAATAAATGGTATTGTTAAAAATAATTACTTATTTAATATATTTACATGCAATTCTCTAATACCATTCAGCCAACATTTGTATGCCATTCCCACTGAACTCTTAGATCGGCGCAGTAAGTCCAGCCAGTCAAAGTTTACTTTACTACAAAACAGATTCTGAGAACAAAGAGCAGGGAAAGATTTAGGGAGTTTTCTTCTTTACTTTTTTTTTTGGTAACTGTGTTTACGAACTCCTCTGCTCCACCTCTTCCTCCTCTTCCTCCAACCCCCCCTCCTACTGTTCCCTGTGTTTGCGTCATAGGGGCTTTGGTTCAGTACAGGGAGGAGGAAGTACAAGGAGGGAGACGAAGGGGTAGGAGGAGGAGGAGGAGGAGGATGGTAGGATTTAGTGCTGTAACAGGAATGCAGAGGGAACAGGGCTATAAAAGGACTGCACTTCCACTCTTTCACTGGATGACGTCACAACTGAAAAAATGTCCTCCTTCCTTTGGCTCCCCATTTCTCCTCTCTCTCTCTCTCTCTCTCTCTCTCTCTCTCTCTCTCCTCAAGTGAAGTCTCTCCCCTAACCCCCTATTTTGAAATAGTGATATAATGATAAAACAATCATGTTTTATCATTATTTACTTAGACACACTAATCACAATTCTATATCATACAGCAAGGGCCCTCTTTCCTTTAACCTCATAACCCCTCTTATCTTGAAGTGCTCCAGAGGAGACGGGCAGCCATTCAAAAGAAGGCCTTCCATGCAGCCTCACAGTGACCCAGTTAGCCAGAAAGGGGTGTAGTAAGTAGGTAGTGAGTAATACTTAGGTAGTGATTTCACGTCATCCCTGCAAGTGTCTGACGAAGGTTCTGAGTTAATGATTCCTCAAGATCAATGTCTACATCTGCGGTGTGTGGGAGAGGGAGGGAGAGAGAGAGATAGAGAAGAGCTCTATGATAGCTGGAAGTAAATCAGGACTAAATTCTTGACATGCAAAACGTGTAAAAACAAGCACGCACAGCATACGCAAACAGAGCATTTGGCAGGTAGGAATGTGGCAGTTTGTTTGAATCTGGCTGATCTTCCACAGCCCTGTGCGTATGCTAGCGGTGGATTGGATGAGACTGAGTAGTCCCAGCTGAACTGGACCGACCACTGGCCAAGGCGCCAGAATGTAGAGAAAATCCACAATTTGCCTCAGAAGAAAAACCCACTGCAATCTTTTCACTTGATTTGTAGCTGACATTTGCCTCGAAATGCGGTAAAACTGAATGTTCTTCTCGTGAAATGATTGTGTTCATCTGTAATTTAGTTTGTCATTTTTCATTAAGTAGGCGTTGGTATCATAGCACAGATAGACCATCATCATCATCATCATCATCATCACTCAGAAGTTTCAACACTGGAATGTACCAATCATAATTGGCAAAAAGAAATGTTGCATTTATTTACATACAGGACAAAAATCTGTGTGTGTGTGTGTGTGTATGTGTGCTGCTATACTATTCTGGGGATGAGGTGACATAGTTATTCAGTGTTTTGCCTGGTTATCCATTAACAGTGCTTAGATAGTGTGGCGATAATGTCGGTCCAATGTTTAAAATATATCAGCTAGAATCAGTGCTGACTGATTCATTTCCAAGTTTTACTGTAAAGCCAGCAATAAACAGTAAAACAAAAATAAAGGGATTTGGAATCCCAGTGCAATAGTCCAGAACCCACCTTAGGTGGTTATGACAAGTAACGAAACTATCGAGCAAAGATAATGTCCCATTGTGTTCACTATACCACAAGGCCTCTGGTTTCGCTGGCTAACACTGAAAACGTCAGTGTCCTACAAGTCCTTGGCCCCACTGTGAAAACCAGTTCCACCAAACAAGTTTACGACATTCCAATTCAGTTGCCACTATACTACGCGTGTTGGTTTGGCTGACATTGTCGGATAATAATATGCATACATGCTATTTTGGGAGACGAGAACAACAACGTAGAACAAACCTGTATTCTTTTTTTGGCTTTTATTAGGAGTTATTATTAGTCTTAGTAGTGAGGTGTGACCTACCCTGTTAGTACACAGTTATGGTCATGTTTATACCACACATCTCTCTCTCATTCTCACTCTCACTCACTATCTCATTCACTCACACAGTCACACACACACACACACACACACACACTCGCTCCCTCTTTCATACTGTGCAGTGGTAACCACACAAAATGTCACCTGCACTGTATCTAACAAACAACCATAAAGGACAAACTTCTCATAGTTGTTGGTATCCAGCCATTCCAGAATGTGTCACACCATTTCCTGTTGGCACAGTAATGCCTTTCATGTTCTTCTGTGTCGTCATCATTCATGGCTATATCTGTTTTCTTGGAATCTCTGACCCTCGGTCATCGGGGCCAGACAGTGTACATAAGCTAGAGGCACACGCGTACAATAAACTCTTAGCGTGTGTTGACACTGTTCTTACTGTCCTTCAAACGGCCATAACCTCATTTTTTTACCTGCTGCTGCCGCTGCTGCTGAGCTAAGCGTAGCTTTTGCAACAGCAAGCACTTTTGAATGAAGGAAGAAATAACACAATTTGTAGGCATGCACATGACCCATTCTAGACGGGCAGGTGCCCAAAGTTCAAACACGAAACACGATTTTAAAGCGTAATTGACAAAATCATGACTGAATTATAGCAACCCATATTCCCCAAGTAATCTTACAACAAACTGCGTCACACTATATATCATTGCACCTTAGAATAGAAAGGCATTTTAGGTAAGAAAAATCATAGAGCAGATAGAGCAAACTGATTTAAACACACGTTAAACTCACACAATCTGGCCGTTGAGGTTGTACTTGTCATGCAATGTAACCTGAGCAACGGATTCCAGGGGATTTTAAAATGACAATTGTGAAAAGTTGTTCTTGATGAGAGCAGTGGGAAGGCCTTGGAACGAAAAACGCCTTGAGGAAAAAGGGCACCTTGGACATCTAGGGCAAAGGGGCATGTTTTCAGCGGTCAGCCCCTCTGCACCTGCCTGCTGGTTACTTGCTATAGTCAGATATACATTATCTGATGTATAAAACATTATCTGGTCTGTACTGCTGCCGGGAAACATTTGTACTATGACTATACATAATCATTTCCATTGATTTAATGTCATATCATTGCCTCACACAGAAATATAATGAGTGTCGTTATACTGTGTGATGATAAACATAAAGGTTTACATATTGTGAGACTTGACTACATAGATAAAAGCTATATATTAACTATATTTATATAGTTTAGTCTGTTAATGTCTCACTCTCACGGAGTTAGCCAGATTCTTGGGTGACTGATTGATTGAAAGCTGGAAAGAAAATGATGGACGATACTTGTTCACAAAGCAGCCCAACCCTCTCCCTTTCAGCATTTTATGGAAGCCCGTCATGTTGATTCAGCTTGTAGCTTGTACTCTCTTGTATCACTATCACTAGGTTGCGTAAATGCCAAACGATAACTTTGTTTTCATGGTACAAAGTAAATGGAACTATTTGTTCTGCGTCGCAGGATTACATGCAGTGGAATAACGACTCCTCCGCCCATGTTGCCCATAAGGCAGAAACCGTGGAAACCGGTTTTGAGCGCGGTGCTGAGCTGTAGGCCGAGCACGGGCACTCTGTTGTTCAGTAGCAAATAACCCAGGCACCTGGTGTCCGGGGCACGGGCAAAGAATAGTCGGCGGCCGTTCTAGTCAGTCGTCAACATTTTGAAAAAAATTAATCAAACAAACAAACAAAAGCGCTTAGACGTGCTAGAAGCATGCGTCAGCCATTGGAGATCCCCCTCCCCTCCCCCAAAAGAGGACAGGTATTACCACATAGCGGAATGTTGAAGTAGTGTGGCAATACATCCCAGAAGTTCATTGCAACACCAGTCGAGTTAGGATGTCCCTATGACATGTCCCTACGGAGTCCCTACGACAAGCTTTTCTTTAATCCTAATTTTATTTAATCCTAATATTATAAGCATAACTTTAACTTTTCATAATTTGATTGCAATCAGTGAAACACTGTGAAGGTAAAAGTGATTTACAGTATTAAATGCAAATTCAGATGAACAAATACATAAAATATACAGCACAAAGATGCCTTGTGTCAGGAGGTTCATGGTGACTAACTGCTGACTGAGTGAAAACTCGACAGTAATGCAATCCATGTTCAAAAAGGGGTAGGCATGTAATCACAAGTTACCGAACATTGCCCACACATTGGGACAGGAACCGTTGCCCATAAATGAATGACTTAATTTGTCATTCACTCTGATCCACCTTTGTAAAGCAAATAAGGTCCTTGCTCTGTGGAAATTTCATCCAAAAAAAAATCCATAATTCCATGAACCTCCACACCTAAAGATTCTGATTTGAACATTCTCTTCCAGATCAGTAGATGCATGCCAATCTGTCATATCCAGAGTTAGTACTTAAGTAGGCCTACTTATACATACTAAAGTGCTAGTCATATATTTGACTTGCTTTAATAGAAGCACTCACATGCCTGAGGATACCAGGTTAATCATCACAAACAAATGTTTTTGCGAGGGGAAGTTTAAGTGACTAAAATATGGATGGTCTTCACATGAAGAACAATGCAAAAAAGCTATTCCCGATTGCCATAATTGTATTTTATCTGCATGTAATTTGTTTTCCTTCTAATGCTGTGTTGGAAGCTTGAAGGTTTACCTGCAACATGTATCAGGGGAGTTCACATCAATTTCACATCTTCAGTCTTACAGGAATATTTAAGACTGAAGTAACCACAATCTTGCACCATTTGACCCTAAGTGTTGATATTATTTAGCTTTGTGCTGATGATGTGCATAAGCGATGTGTCTTTAAGAGGTCAAATTGGGTTGGGTCAAAATGCAGCTGCCGCCATGTATACACAACAAACAGACCGCATGTCACAGTTCACACAATATAGGAGAGAAGAGAGAGAAACAAAGCATAAAGGAAGATTGATTTTTGTCATATGTGTAAAAAGCAAGCTGTCATAGTTTAGTTTTTTTCAACTTTTTCATCGCTTCACCAAAAATCTATAATGAATGACATAATGAATGACGCGTCCAAACAGCAGTTTCATTTAATTTCTTTTTTATTTTATTCGTCTCTTTTAGGCAATGAAAAATATAAAGGATTCTCTTTTTTTTTTACCACTGTATATGTATTGTCACATTGGCTTTCACAGACCCTGGATAATTCTCCATAAATAAAGTACAAAATACAAGTTCAAGTTCAAAGTACAACTTCTTTCTTTTTATACAAATAAATATAATAAATATATGAATTTAAGTTAAACAAAGCAAATAAGCCAACCTACTGTATAACCAACAAGAATACTGCGGTGTTTTTAAGTCCCTGGACAAGGAAGTGTCTAAGACCTTCAAAGTTAAGAACTAACCAGGGTTGTCAGGCAAACTGGAGAGGGAAGAATTCAGAAATGAGAAGAAAGCTAAAAGATTATTCACAGACTCTGATGTTATGACATGACTTAAATAATGTGCCAGCGATCTTTGAACAATCTGCATTTCATGTTTGAACATAACCAAGTTAAGAGAATGGCATTGTCTCTCTCACATGCACACACACACATATACACACACACACACACATACAAAATGCACGCAGAGCAAAGGATGACCAGGTGCAGTGGCACAATGCCTAATTACGGTTTGGTTGAATGCTACCAGGAGGCAAACTGACTTGAGTTTCTCCCATTAAATTGACTGTAAAGTGCATATACTGTTCGTGGCACACAGCCTTGTGAGGCAGGGAGAATCTTGGAGGTACAGAAATGACGACATTACTATTGTGATCACCGCAGATTCTAAACTAGATTTGTGCATCATTCATGAACCGACACACAAGCACTCTTCTCAGGTGTCAGGCCTTCGGGTGGAAGACCGCATACAAAGATATAATTAGCTAGACAATTACAAAAAATACATATGTATATAAAAATAGATTCTCAAGAAATTTTGGTACCCAAAACTATATAATTTATCCAAAATCTGTTCTGTCTCTTAACAAACATGATTTAGGAACTGTGAGAAGATTTGCTGCATCCTCAATGCTAAGGAAGTCATGATTAGTTCTGGATAAAAAAAATTAAGGCACAGATAAACTCCAAATGGATCTCAGTTCTGTTGTGGATCTGTTGTGATCCACGTTTGTGTTGAACCTAGTCTGACACTGACAAGCGTGCAAATACAGTGAGCCTCTTGTTGGCTGAGCCGTCGAACGTCGGGGATTCACTTCCACTGGATCCCCCGCTGCTGCTGCTGTAGCTATCCTCCAGGGAGTCCTCGGAGGAGAAGCGCTGGAGCACAGCGGGCTTCTGGAAGGCCCCGTGGTGGCCCCCTGAGCTGGAGAACACACTGCTGGAATCCTGGTTGTTGCCGTCATCTTCGCCTCTGCTGCCTCTGCTCAGAGCTCCGTGGCCACAAACACAGCGTGAAGGCTTCTGCTCGATAATCACAGGAATGTCGTGGATGTCCCCGGTGCTGGCGCGGGTGTGAGGGTGGCCATATTGGTACGCCGCCTCGCGCTGCAGGGAATCGCCTGGGGCCGGGGAGAGGAGGTCGGCCAGGGGAGGAGAAACGGAAGGAGCGCGACTGAATCCTAGGTTGGGATCGTTGAAGGACAAAGGGTGAGAAGGTGGAGGAGAGGACCGAGAAGAGCCAAGGAAACCGGCGAAGCTGACGCTCTGGCGGAGCTGATGCCGTGGGTTCTGGCCACCATTTTGAAGAGTCTGGCGCTGGTTCGGGAACTTATCGGATGATAACGGGCCGCTACTGATCTTCTCCTCGTGGATGAAGTGGCAGCGGGTCCCGTAGGGGCAATAGCCAAAGTTGTAGAAGGTTCTGCAGGGCTCCGTCTTGTACTTGGGGTGGCGGTACAGCCCACGCAGCTCGGCTTCGCCATGGGCAAACTGGCATTTGTTGCCGTACTTGCAGCTGCCACTTTCCTGGAAGCCACGGCAAAGTTCAGTCTTATAGCGGTTGGAGGGGAGAAGCGTTGGTGGCTGTAGCTGGGCAGGCAGAGAGGAGGACGGAGGGAAGCCCGGTGGGGGAGCCACAGTAGTAGCAGGACCCGAGGAGAAGGCATCCAGGCCTTTCAGCTGGCTGAAGGAAGAGAGCAGGGTGCTGCTGGACTCGGTTAAACTCATGGAGCGGTCAGGCCTGAAGGGGAGCTGTTTGCTGAGAGAGGCCTGGCTCCATATGTTGTCAGGCCAGAACGGGCTGCTGTCATCGCAATTGTTAACTTGTTCGGTGCTGGGGCTATAGGTCGGAGAGGAGGATGAGGAGGAGGAGGTGGGGGGCATGAAGAAGGAGACAGAGCGGTTCAACCGACTGGGTCCAGAGACTTTTGATAGAGACTGTGATGGTGATGTGAAGGCATCGTCCAGGGCGAGGTTCAGCAAATTCTGTTACGAAAGAAGAATTTACGTAATCAGTGAATACAGTTGGGAAATCAACTCTGCTCTTGAACCTGCTAAAAATATACTAACTATCCCAGAAGTACATTTTCATACACATAATTTGCTTAGGGTTTCACACCAAAATACAGGTTTTTACATTTTTTAACTGATGGTAATGAATATGATAATGTTGTTATATATAGTTGACACTTTAAGTTTTCATATCTGTTTTGGGCTTGGTATGTTTAAATAGCATATTTTATCAAAATACATTTCAAGAACCTATTTATACAATTAATAGTACATAGTTTTTCTAAATTCCCAAACTTCCTTAACAATTTTATTATGATTTCCTCAACAATACATACACTTTTATATAAGAGTATTTTAGTTTGTAGGCAGATATAACTCACAAAAGTGATGAAAAAGTTTACATTTCCACAGCATTCAAGATGTCAACAACCCATTTTGACTAGTCACTAAATTCAGCTCAGCATAGCCAGAGCTTTTGACTCAAGTGCTGTTAATCACATCAGCAAATTAAGACACCAATACAACTAAAAACCCAGTAAACCGAACAATATGTACGGTCAGTGTCGTATTTTTGTGAATTTTCGTTTCAACAAAAGCAAACGACGACAACAACAACAACAACAACAACTTTGAAAGCAGTGACTCACCCGTGTGAGAATGTTGTCGAGCATATTGGACATGCTGTGCACTCCCGTGGCTTAACAAAACAACAAAAGAATAAGTTTCAGCTCTCTTCTGCTGCGAGTCCTTTTGTTCAGCTAGATTCAACTTAACTTTGCAGTGGGCTCTCCCCTTTTATAGCCTTGCCTACCCACAGCTCCACACCCCAGACAGGGAGGAGTTTCCGCTTGCCATATTCCCGTATGCTCCTCCCATGTGGGGGAGTAAAAAAAAAAGTAAGTGTTTTTGTGTATTTTTAGCCAGCTGTGTGAAATGTTTCAGTTTCGTGGGTACACAGACGTTAAGTGGCTTATTTATACAGAAGTGAATGCTCTTTAAGCAGGCCACCCCACCTCTCCTTCACCCTCCACCCTTCCTAGTGTTACCTAATTAAGTCAACATCTTCTCTAGTATAGGTCAATATGTACATTCACATACAAGGAGTGTGCTGGGAAGAGCACACATTTTTGGTCGGGAGAGTTACTTTTCTGTTTGTTAGTTGCGTGTCCTAATCAGGTGTATGCGTGTATGCAACCATAGACTGTAAGCCGGTTTTCCCATGCCCACAAGTGACACATACACACACATGTAAATTCCTCCTTTATGGCATATTTTTGGAAAGTGTGCACTGTAGTTTCTCTGTATTTTTTCTTTGCCTGCACAATACCAATGTATAGAATTGCCCTTTACCACAATAGCCATAGGACTAGAAGAAAAAGAACCACTACAGCCTTACTAAAATGACACGTGACAACAGATGACACATGTAAGAAGGAAATGGCAAACAAAAAGGGATCCAGGCAGTAACTCACATCTGCATTTCACAGACCCAAGGAGATACAATAATTCATATTGTATTTTATTGTATCTAATCTTACTGTAATTCTACAATCATCCTTCGCTCAATAAAAATGGAAATGCAACTTTTTCAGCCACTCTTTATTTATTTGTTAAAAGTGTTGTGTTAGATTGTGTTCTGGTCAACAGCATATATAGACCGTATGTTTTGGCTGAAGCCATCGCCTGGGAATTATTGTAATAATTATAGGGAATATGAGTTGATATAATTAATCAGAATGTATAACTTCCATAAAAAATGTGTAGTCCACACACTAAATGAAGCTTACATATAGCTTAGTTTACATTTGTATTTGAATGTTTGCATAGCACCAGCAAGATTAAGAAAATCAAATAAGCATTGTTCTTTGAAACCACTATTCTTGACTTATTCACTACAATTAATCAAACAAAATTATTTAAATTATTTTAGTTAACCGACTGACCAATCAAATCTGTAAAACGTGCAAGACTGTCTATTGGTTAGCCGTGCGTGACAGCTGTTCCCACTTGAAGAATCAGTTACTGTAATTTGGTGATGTGGTGTTTTTTGTGACGTCCAAATATGTACTCATACTAATCGTTGTTCTCTCTCTCTCTGTGTGTCTGTTTTATCACGATAACCTTATCTAGTCAAATTTGTATTTGAGGGACATTTTGAGAAATAGAACATTTGCACTGTTGTGTAACATCTAAAATTACTTTAATTGAACGGTCTTTACTCAGCATAAAATCATGTGAGTGTTAATGTGATGACAGGCGCGGACATTCTCTGTCATAGAGGGGTAATGACAGAGAATGTGCCAGAAGAAATAGTATGTCTGGTGATTGCTTTTTTAATGAGTCAGGACATCTCAAGCGCTGCATACTTGTGATTTCAATATATATAATCACTGTGCGATTAATTATCTCTCCTTTTTTTTTCTCTCTCTCTCTAAATGGCTGCTGTCAGCTAATCAGTAGGCTACTTAGGTTTCTGTCCTGCTACGTCACTAGCATGAGTCATACAATGAAGGATAAGGGACACACAGAACCACTTGAAATCATCAATCCCAAGATGAAAACAGATCTCCTCATCTGTGTAATCAGTACAGGGATACAAATGATAAAATGAGTGGGCGTGTTTGTGTGTAATGGGAATGGCAGTATCTCTGTTCCTTACTGTATGTGTGTGTAATTGCTGTAAACAGAGGCTGAAATGTTTGGCGAGCACCTGCTATGCATTGTGGTTTTCTGTGCAAACAGTGATGAGGTGCTAAACCAGGGGCTGTCCTTGTAGTTTCTCACAGTCACTGCCAAGTCAGTTTGACTTGTTGGATTATTAATTCAAAACATTAATATAAAGATAACATAATTTCTGGAATCATAGACTCATGTAGAAGAGTGCCACTGAGTCATTGTTTTCTTTAAATCTAGTTTTAATATTTATAAGTGCTCACAAATACATACATCACACACATACAACAATTTTTTTTCGTTTTATTTGTCCAAAGTTCACTTGATAAATTGATAATTAGATTTAAAGGGAGCAGTACATACATGTCCGGCTTGTTTGACATATGAATTAAAGCATATGAATTTAAGCAGAACCAACCCAGTCAACTATATTTAACTCTTGCTGAATATAAATAACTCTTTACCCAAATGTAAAGGTCAGAAGATTATGAAGGCTGGAAATAATATAACAACATTCACAGGATTTTATTTTAACCTTTCCGATATTTATTTTCTTTGCACTTTACAGCTGTGCATATGTGTATGTGTGTGTGTGTGTGTGTGTGTGTGTGTGTGTGTGTGTGTGGGTGCGTGTGTGTGGCCTCTTTCGAATGGAAAGTAACTTGAACAGAGTTGGGCAGGAACAACCCCCCCCCCCCCCCCCCCCCCCCCCCCCCCCCCACCCCC
>OOFB01008234.1:0-7500 GCA_900323305.1 Trachyrincus murrayi | reverse complement strand
AAGGTCTAAATACTAGAACTAAGGTCTAAATACTGTCAGGTCTGAATACTAGAACTAAGGTCTAAATACTGTCAGGTCTGAATACTAGAACTAAGGTCTAAATACTATGTCAGGTCTAAATAGTAAAACGAAGGTCTAAATAAGGTCTGAACACTAGAACTAAGGTATAAATACTAGAACTCAAGATTCAAGATTCAAGAAGACTTTATTTATCCCGAGGGAAATTAAGGTGCAACAGTTGAAACAGGGGGGAATAAATGTACACTAATATACTTATACTAAATAACAAACAAACTAAACTAAACTAACAACTAAGTATAAATAAATATAAACTAAATGAAGTCTAAATGTATTGACAGGTGAATTTGAATTTGAACAAATTTACAACAATTACAGTAATACGTAGGTATAAACTAAAGTCTAAATACTATGTCAGATCTAAATAGAGCTAAGTCTAAGCTAAGTCAGGTCTAAGTTGTGGAACAAGCCGATATGTAACAATAACTTTCTGCTGTTAGATAATTGGTAGGCAGAGTCGCCTTCAGATTGTCAGTTGTGGACATTATATTTGCATAAAACCTGTTTTCACACACACACACACACACACACACACACACACACACACACACACACACACACACACACACACACACACACACACACACCGTAAACACACACACAAAGAGAGAGCTTCTCACTATTCTTTTCATCAGTCTTACATAGACTCAAAGTCAGTGGCGACTCCTGACCACTTGGTGGCGCGAGGGAGCGGATTTATGCAAGCAAGATAAGATTTTTAGATTTTTAAGATTTTCCCGGGGACCCCCAAAAATGTTGCTATTGAGGCTTTCAGGGGGTCTCAAGTCAATCAAGGGTCGTTGATCGACTTGAGACCCCCTGAAAGCCCCGTATTTCGCACCCTGCTCTTCATTCTGATTAGCAGACTGAAACGGCTTTTCTTTAAGTCCACCATCCTCACCCCTCTCTCTCTCTCCCTCCCTCTCTCTTTTATTCATTCCTTTTCTTACTTTTCGTTTTTTCGTGCGTCTGATTTCCATTTCAATTCCCATTTAGATTCAGCTGACCGCGTGGGTTTCCGCTGCCTTCCCGCTGCCTTCCATTTCTTCTTCCATTAGCGTCCCGTGGAAACGCATCCATTAACCTGACTACCTGTAAACACATGGCGGGCAAGCAGACCAGAGGAAGTGTGTGGTTGAAATAAATTAAATACATTAAATAAATAAAAAGCATAGACTGGTACAATGGATGCACAGACAGACTGGCAGCTAGCTGGCACACAAATAAATGTGTTTACTATATTGTTATCTACTCATTTAGCAGATGCTTTTTTGATCCAAGTCGGGCTGCTTAACCAGCAGCAGTCCAGTGGGCCTCGAAGCTTCCCACAGACAACAGCTTGCCTGTGGGTCTCTGAGCCGTGGATCTGAGGATCTGTGGAGCTGTGTTCCCAGGTCTGCTGTTTGCTGTTTATTAATCCGGCCTGTTAGTGAAGTTCAAGGCTTGTTCTTCAGAGCTCCATGCCTCCCCCCTCGTAAGGGCGGATGGAGAAGAGGAGGTAGGGCAGGATGAGGGAGGGACAGATGGGAAAAGAGAGGAGAGGAGATCCGGAGGAGAGGATAGGGAGAGACGGAGGCGCATGGGAGGGGAATAAACTAATTAGCCCAAAAGGCTTAGCCAAAACATCTAGTCCTGGAGGAGGATTACATCCTAACACACACACACACACACATAAGTATATCACATGTTTTTACATGTGTTTAAAATAAATTACATATTTTATCTGTATTATTATGATTACACCCTGGTAATCCTACAGTTATTTCCTCCCAACCTTTTTCTCCTGTCATGAAGAAGAGTGGCGCCCCCTGGTGTCTAAATCTCGACATCATACCAAGTCTGTTGACTGGAGGAAGGGCTTCCTTAACCTCTATTTAACCTCCAGGTCTTTAGCCTTTCTAGTTATATAGTTCATGCATTCATAGCCTATATGAGCAACAGGGTTAGAGGCAGGTAGTGCACTACACATGACCGTTTCAGTAAGCTTGCACTGACTGATGTTATTTACTGGCGTTGCGCAGTAAAGTCCTCTAATTCGACTAGTCTGTTCGGAACTTCAGATTAGGCGCTGCGTGCTGATTATGACCGCTAGATGGCGCTAAATATCACAATTATTCATCCAGGATGAGCGTCAAAGAACCTAGTCAAGGCACACACAGAGAGACAGATGGGAGATATATATATAAAGAGTAAGATAGCAGATCAGCTGAATGGATGGATGAATGGCTTTGAATGGAACTATCAACCTTCTTCTCATTCTGCTCTGAATGGGGTCGGCCTGCCTGTACAATACAAGGTCACAGTTGACACCACACACGGCAATATATATATATATATATATGCAATTTAGGGCTTCGTCAGCAGAACATCCATGAAAACAGAGAACGTTACATTTCCGGAAGACACAACAGGATCCAAAACGGGATTACATTCTGCGTGTTGTGGAGCTGGGGGTTGGCGCCCCCAGCGGCGGTCATGTTGAACTGCACCCCAAACAGCCAGCTGCTGTTTCACTTCACTGTTTCACTTCAAAATGCTCATTGACCAACTATCTTTGCCCACCCCAATATGAACATTCAGCTAATTATATTCATTTGTATTTTATTTTATTTACCAACCGTCAACTTATTGTTTAGAATGTAGTACCTATTATAACCTATTATTATTATTATTATTATTATTATTATTACTACCTATTATTGTGTATCTTACTATCTTCCAGTCATTAATCTATTAAGAAAACACTTCTTGGCGCGCACAAGCAACAAGGGGGGGGGGGGCGCGTCTGATTTATATTCGGAATGCTCCTTTTTCTATTTTTTTTAACAGCGACCAAAGCTCATCTATCTCTGTCTCTCTCCACCTTTAGCCCTTCGTCTGTTTGCGTCCCTCCCTCAGCCCCCCCACCAGGATATGGATGGGGGTGGTCTCTCCTTAGCGTCACGTGATCCGGGGCACCACCACCACCACCACCACCACCACCGCCGCCGTCGAGGTCCTTTGTTGATGGTGATTCACAAAAAACAAAAAAAAATCACATCCCCTTCTGACATTGTCGTCGAGGCGAATTCACCACCATCCGACCCGTCGCTTCGTCCACGGGGATGCGCTGAACGGGACACGGGAGGGAAGACACGCGTCGCCATATCTGGTCCGGCTCGGCGCTGGAATGAGATAAAGCACGTTGGAAAGGTAAACGTTTAGGGTCGAATAGTCCAAAACACCGCGGAGCCTAACCACGGTCAGACGGAGGAGGAGGAGGAGGAGGGGGGGGGGGGCGATCAATACGTGCCTCTCTCTTGTGCCAGGCCCTGCTTTTGTCCTGAAATGTTTGCGGGTTTTGGGTTTTGTTCTGCTTTTTCCTGTAAATCACCGGCCAGCGTGAAACCATATTCATAAAGATCGCGGGGGGGGGGAACTACTTGTGTGTGTGTGTGTGTGTGTGTGTGTGTGTGTGTGTGTGTGTGTGTGTGTGTATGTGTGTGTGGGGGAGATATAGTCAAGCACCGCAAGGCAGGCGTAGTGAGGTCTTTCTGGTTCTTCAGTCAACAATCGGATTTGATTCTGCGGTGACTGCCCTGCTCGGGTGGGGAAAAAAAAAAAGAAGGGGGAACCCATTCTCTCTGTGTCTCTCGACTCCATCCTCGCAGCATCGCTACCGGTTCTACCATGCCCTCGGGAGGATCTCGTCTCGTCAGCAGCTCGGGTCGCTCGCCGTCACCGGTGTCGGCCCGGTTCCTCTCCGCTGTACTCTGCCTGCTCCTGGTGGCGTGTGTTCCCCGGGCTCTGGGCTCCATCGCCCGCAGCAGCGGAGAGTGTGTACCGGGGAAAGACAAGGACTGTTTAGGTAAGTTTAAACCGTTCAAGCGAGTGAAAGCAAACGCTACAAAATCGCTTTTGTAAGTAGGTGATGTTGTAAAACCACAAAGTCTTAATATGTGTGAGTCGAGCGCATAGGCTATGCAATAGCTCACGTTAAACGGAGAGGGACGGTTTTTTGTGTGTGTGTGTAATACTGTAGTAGTGATGGTGAATGGCTACTTCTAAAGACCCACCAGCATATACATTCCTTTAACCGCACTCAAACCTACAATTAGACCTAAAATCAACTCTGTGAGGACACGCCAAAACTGCCTCTGATCTGCCACTAAGTACCCTGACTTACATGTGCTGGCTACTGGCGCACACACACACACACACACACACACACACACACACACGGGCACATAACACACATATATACACACACACACACACACACACACACACACACACACACACACATAATAACACACACGTAGACTAGACACACACACACACCCACACACATAAGAACACACACATATACACTACACACACACTACACACAGACACACACACACACCCACAAATATGCATATACGTTCGGCTTCTTTCGACATCTGGAGCTACTCTATTTTTATCACTGTGAAAATAGCACATAAAATGCTTGGGTCTCTGTAATACATCAATCCACATTTAAAGGTAGGCCTACAAGCGCTTGTTTTTTTGGGACCATCCAGATGTTTAGGGTTTCATGTCTGGCTCATTGGCACTTCACACAAGAGCAGCAATTATAGGTTTCCTGTGCCCAACTTCCTGTATCAGTGCCCCCACTTCTATCTCTCTGGTTTCCTACCGCAACCTAGCCATGGCCTGCATTAGACATATTCTTTGTAGTTTTATTCTTTTTATTCCTTCGTATTCTTTCGTCATATCCCCTCACTTTTTAATTCTACTTCTGTCCTGTGCTTCTGCCGTGACACCCGAATTTCCGGTCTGGGATTATTAAAGTACTCTTTTACCTCATCCTATCTTACTACCTATCCTCAGGTGTGTTAACTACAAGCCACGGGTTAAACCCCTCGAGAAACCACTTTTATACACATTTCACATAAATAAGTAGAGCGTTTGAAAACGCACGGAGCCCATCTCGCCCCAGCTCCAGTGTGTTGTGTTGCACGGAGGAGCCGATGAACCGCTCCTCCCCTTATAATCTTCCAAGCAGAAGGTTGCTAAGGGATTAGCCTCAGAGCCCCGTCGTATGAAGTCGACTCACTGGTTGCCAGCCCTCTTACATAGAGCTGTCTGATACCACCAACGTTTACACTTCAACGGTGTTAATACAAAGGTTAAATCAATACAAAGCAGTTTTGTGTGTTTCACCGGATCGACGTATAGAAATAGTTCATAGAAGAGAAGAGACACGCGCGCGGGAGAAAGACAGAGATTCTTGTATCTTAGTTAAAAATGTCTTGTGCTTTGGCAACTGTACGTTTCCCATGCCAATAAAGCCCTTTGAATTGATTTGAACTGAGAGACACAGAGAGATGGAGAGGAGGCAACCGGGAGGGAAAGAGAGAGAGACAGAGAGAAGCCAATGGGGAAAGAGAGAGACAGAGATGGAGAGATACAGAGAGAGATACAGAGAGATAGAGAGAGAGACATAGAAAATATGGAGAGATACAGAGATAGACACAGAGAGATGGAGAGAAGGCAAGAGAGAGATTGAGAGCAGGCAACAGGGAAAAAGATAGAGAGAGAGTGATGGCAATGGGGAAAGAGAGAGAGAGAGAGACACAGCGATGGAGAGCGGGCAACAGGGAGGAAGAGAGAGAGAGAGAGAGATTCACTGCCAGAGAGCGAGGGAGCCAGCAGGAGTTATCCATGCCTGACTGGACGGTGGGAGAGTGGGGAGCAGCACAACACTCCTCTGTTCCTGGAGGACTCTACACACTCCACTGACCTCCTCCCGCTGGTTACCCGGCAACACATATCATTCTAACACTAGTCAATCCTGAATCACTTACTTATCGCTTAGCAACTACTTCCAGGGAGCAGCATAGCTGTTAATTAGATGAATTAGACATTGGTTGTTGTCGGGGGGAACGTCAACTTAGCAAGAGTTGAATAAACACCATAAAACAACACTCAAAACAACATCCATTGCAGACCATGCACCGCTATGCTGCGTCAGCCACCGTATTTTGATGGTTTATTTAGATGGTTAATTTATTCATTCGAATATAAAACTTGGAACACCAGCATTTGATATCTTTGTGTCCAGCTGTAGCATGCTGGATTATTTCCCACCCCAAGCTTAATAAAGTGTCATCCTATCTCATATACACATGAACCCGTTCAAACATCAACTGCATTACTCACTGAACAAATCAGATCTAGTGGTGGCTTTTCATCAGCATTTAGAGAGCTGGAATTCTACTACATGGTGCAGTATTGAAAGAAATCCCTCACCCAAGCGGACCCGCACACACACATCATAGTATACGATTACATACACACTCACACAGACACGGCCAGACATGAACACACACTCACGCACACACACATCTCCCAGTTGGAATCTCAGGTTTAGTGTACACGTAAACGTCTACTCTCCACAGACCTGTCTGACTTAGCAAACAAGCTATAATTGGCCGCTCATGTAACCAATAGCACGTGAGATGGAAAAGACTGCAGGAACTGGGAATTGCTGAGAAACCATATGGTGTAGATTCAGAACACCTCGCCTCGGGGCAATTGATATTCAGAAGAGCTCCGTTAAAATGAATGCAGAAATTGTTAACAAACTGTATTTCAAAAAGGTATTTCTGGTCTTTGGTGTTCATAACACAAGTGTGGCCTGTATTTCTTGGTGAAAAAAATCAGTTGATACACAAACACACAATGTACAGAATAGAGGGCACACATAGCTTCACTTTCACAATCCCTCTCTATACATTTAGCTGTCTCGTAACGAAGGTGCTGATTCTGGTATCTTGAGAGAGCGTGCGCTGGCTGAATAAGCGCTTATTCCTGCATGACTTGCATGTCTCACACATTTCACTGCGGCCAGCGTGTGAGCATTAAACCGTTCCTCATAACTACTTGAAATTCAGATAGTTTAGGGCTGGATTATATTCAAATCAAACTGCTATCATTTGGTGTTGTTTCAACGGGCCACATGAAAACCAGTGGTTTTCCACTACATTACCACTACAGGTATTTCTGGATTAGAGGGGACACAGAGGTCATGACCCTGTAATTACCAGCTTTAATTGGCTACCCTGGGGCTGTTGTGACCAATCAGCTGTGACCAGCTGGATTTCCAGGTAGCCGCTCGGCGACAAGGCTGGAAGCACCTGAGGCTTTGTTTGCTTAAACAGGCCTCCGTGTCCTCTAAAAGGAATTCAGATTTTCAGTCTTTTTACACGTGAACTTGATATGATCTGCTCTGAGATCTGATATAATTTGACCCGTGTGTGTGTGTGTGTGTTTAGTTAGATATGAGTGTACGGAGGGGTTCTGTGTGTCTGTATACTATGATGTGTGTGTGAATGTGTGTGTGTGTTCCAGACCTGTCTGAGAAGAAGAGTGATCTGCGTGTGTGTGATGCTGGGACAT
>OOFB01008232.1:4208-14786 GCA_900323305.1 Trachyrincus murrayi | reverse complement strand
CAGACACACACACACACACACACACACACACACACACACACACACACACACACACACACACACACACACACACACACACACACACACACACACACAAACACACACACACACAAACACACACACACACACACACACACACACACACACACACACACACACACACACACACACACACACACACACACACACACACACACACACACACACACACACACACACACACACACACACACACACACACACACACACGGTCACTCGTCAGTAGACGCACAAGGAATGTGTTTCCTGTCATCTCCTTCTCTCACCCCCGCCGTCTTCTGAGCGACGCTGGAGGAGGAGGAGGAGGAGGATGAAGAGGCAGGGCAAACAAGACTGCCTTTGTGTGGCACGCACGGACAAGTCTGTATGTGTAGCGCAGGGGCTGCGTGGGGGGGGGGCGGGGGGTGAGGGGAAAGAGTGAGAAAGAGGGCCTGTTTTGAAACAGTGTGTGTGTGTTTATGTGTTGGTGCGTGTGTGCAGTGGGGTTCCTGTTAAGTGAACAAAGAAAGGGAATAGAAAGTCAAGGGTTGTTTCAGTGTTTTTTTTTGGGCTGAAACCATGAATGAATCCTCTGTTTCCTCATTCCCCGGTTACCTGTCGTCCAAACGTTCATTGTCCATTATAATATTGTGTCTCCTCTTAGTTACAATCCATGTAATACTATAATGTTGTTTTGGTATTGAGATAGCAATATGGGCTACTGATTTGTTAATAGAGGGTTAAAGTCAGATTTTACAACACGCGTTTAGTAGCCTATTTCAGGAGTTTACTAGCACTGTTGATTTAACCTGATTTTTGCACTGCATTTTCGACCAACGAACGACCTGTACTCCTAAGGTGTGGTTATTTTTTCTACCATTTCATAATTACTTTCCGAAATATTCGGATATACGGTATATTTCCACAAAAGCCCACATGGCAGCTTTAGCGCTGAACACTCCTGTCCATGATACTGATATGGCAGCTGAGACATGCATATTGTGATATGCACTGAGGTGAAGGTGTGTGCTCGTCATCGTTTGCATGTTACTGTAATTCCTTTAAATTCTCCTTTCCACATGTCAATCAGCTCAAATGACATCATATTACCTGGCCAGGCACTCTAGAAAGAACATGTGCTAATGCTTTTAGATAAGGACTGAAGGGGGGGGAGAGGCGTACTGGCTGCGTCTGTGTCAGAAAGGATACAAATATATTCACACGTATGACATCTGCACATACAATAACAAGGCTAAATTTCATCCAGATATCACAATGAAGCAGATCCAGTTTCTTCTCTGAACGCGTAGGGTGTAATATTATAGTTTGAGAATGTACAGAATTAATGCTTTCTGGGAGAGGAGCCCAGATAAAGAGAAGAGAACATGCTCTGCATTCCTCCCCATGCGTCCAGACTCTCTCTCAGTCTCCCTCCCTCTCCGTCTTCCTCCATCTCCGAGCGATCAGTCATCAGGAGCTCTGCTGGAGCATACCACACAGGAACCTATCCTCTCTAATCGCTTTATCCTCTCTCTCTCTCCTGTTGAAAACCTCCTCCGCCACCCCACAGCTCCGGCTCCCCTGTAGCCCTGCACACAGCATGGGGCTTTGTGGTGGCCGTCTCCCCTAGGGCTGCTGCTGCTCCATGTGGAGTGGCCCTGGGCACTGCTTTCTCTTCCATTGATATGATGCATCAAACAGGGGCTTTCAAGCTGCTGTCCTGCCACAGACAAACGCGCACGATCTGCCTCTTCAGATCGGTCTGCTCTTGTGCTTTGATCCTTTTTCCTTTTTTTACTCTTTCTTGCTTTTTTCTTTCCGTCTTTCTCTCAGATTTGCTATGCTCAGTAACATCAATGCAACCATCTTAGTCATCATGTTTAAAGGGCAGATCCCTCATAGGAGCTTGCACGCATTCCAAAGGTTTGTGAGATCACATCTTTTTTCCCGAGTGTACCAGTCAGAATGTGAATCTGATAGGCTTGAAAGTCTACAATGAGAAATGTCTTTAAAAAATATATATATAATACGGTAAAAAAATAATATACATTGATGTATAATTATGTATAATGGTTCTTCTCTCCCCTCCTCCACTGAAGGCCCAGCGCAAGGAGCTGCACGTCCGGGAGCGCTACGGGAAGTACAGCCTCAGTGATCCCTTCCTGGCCCTGCAGAGGGACAGCGAGGCGGTGGGCGACCAGAAGAGGCACCACATGGGCCACTCCCCCCCCACCTCCAACCCCCTGGTGGTCCTCAAGCTGGTGGTCAACCACTGCAGGAAGATGCAGGACAAGATGTTGGCCCAGCTGGCCGCGGCCGAGAGCAGGCACAGAAGGGTGTGTGTGTGTGTGTGTGTGTGTGTGTGTGTGTGTGTGTGTGTGTGTGTGTGTGTGTGTGTGTGTGTGTGTGTGTGTGTGTGTGTGTGTGTGTGTGTGTGTGTGTGTGTGTGTGGTTGAGTTTGAGGTGCCCAGTTTAGACTTTTTTTCCACTCAATGGGCTATATTCTATAAGGGCCCACCCATGTTGATGAAGCAGGATATTAAAAATAAATACATCTGAGATCAGATTTGCACTGATTTCCGTGCATTGCATTGTATGTTCTATCAAATCAAGAGCATAGTTAAATAGAAACGTGAGTGTGTTGTTGAGTGCTATTTAACTATGCAGCAATAATTGGCATCCATTGTATGAGCACGATTATAAACCATGCTGTGCATAGCATGCCTTGCACTACCATGCAACGTTGCATGCATACCACGCAACATTGCAACAGGAGGAATTCAAGCCAACATCAAAGCTGTTTGTTAGTAAAGACGACTCTAGATGGAATGTGTGGTTGTTTGACTAAATTGCCACCAGCATCCTTGTTTACAGAAATTGCATCACTTCAAACAAACCAAAATTGCCTTTTAGAACCCAGAAAAGAGGCTTGGGGAAGTCTACCATTCATGCCCCTGTGTGTCCCCCTTGTGGTCGTACCAGGTCATTGCAGACCTGGAAGAGGAGAAGAGGAGGCACGCTGAGGACACGGCCGAGGGAGATGACGTCACCTACATCCTGGAGAAGCAGAGGGAGCGCTTACAGCAACAGGTGCTCCATTTAGACGAGTGATTGATCGATCACCTTGGAAACAAATTGGCTGTGAAAGACCGACGATGCATAATTGATACAGAGCCTTCTGCCGCATCACTCTTTTCACTTCAGCAAAAAGGAAGCTCGACTGAATGTAAAACTAATGGATGCCCCCCCCCTCATCATTCAATAATGTATATTTCACACACACACACACACACACACACACACACACACACACACACACACACACACACACACACACACACACACACACACACACACACACACAGCCTAATTACGGATCGTAGGTCATCATAACTCTACCTTGCCTTCCATACAAACTCAAACAAACACCTATAAAGATGCAGACCGACTCGCTACACTACTCTGATGTGTGTGTGCAGCTAGACTTTGAGCGGAGCCAGGCACGGCGGACAGAGAAGGACCAGCGGCGGCTGACGGAGCAGCTGGATGAGGAGCGGGCCCAGAGCAAGCAGGTGACCTTGGCTCTGGCCAAGGAGTGCAAGTGGGCCAGCTCCAGAGCCCTGGAGGAGGGCCACCGCTTGGCGGAGGCCGGCCGCAAGCTGGAGAAGGTAAGCAGGTCATGTGTTTAGACGTCAATCACATTAAGCATGGACACCACATTTACATGTAAACGGCCCTGTAGCTAGTGGTTAGCGGTGGCCCAGTAGGCTAGTGGTTAGGGGGTGGCCCAGTAGGCTAGTGGTTAGGGGTGGCCCAGTAGGCTAGTGGTTAGGGGTGGCCCAGTAGGCTACCTACTCAATCATTACATTTAGCCTCATTACATTTATCTAAATATAAAAATCATTGTCACTTCAGGTGAAAACATCTTCTGATTGGATAATAAGTAAATGGTAAATTATTTATCACATTTTTCTTTTAGTGTTTACGTCAGAGCGGCGTCTTGATACACCGGTTCTCTCATGACCAGGTTGAGGTCTTACGCGTGTCTTGATGTCCTCGTCTAATCTAATGTTAATCCAACAACTGGAAACCTGACACTAAAGTAGGCTTTAAATGTGAGGGATGAGATATGAAGGAGTATCTGGCACATTTGTAAGTGATTCACAAATGAAGCGTTGGGTTCTGAACCCACCTTGTGTTGGAGATCCAAAGCCCAACCAGTTTAGTCAGCTGTGTGCAGCGACTGATACTCTGTGTGACAGATCTGACACAAGCTCAACTGAACAGCACACCTCCCTGACTACATTTTTTAAATATAATTCATTATCATAAGTTTTAAGCCTTTTTTTAAGGTATAATGTAACTCAGTGGTTCTCAACTGGTCTAGCCTCAGGACCCACATGTGTCATTAGCCAATAAGTCACGACCCAAAAATGATTACAATACGTATTTACCAATATTGCAGTAATCGACAATGCCTTCATGTGCCGTTGCATGGAGCGAACAAAAAGCTGCAACAATTGGGGCTAAACTCAATGAAATAATAAGCCATTGAAACATTAGTTACTTCATGGGCTTCTTTCTAATGATTAAGGGTCTGCGACCCACTCAAAATGCCCTCTCAATGGTAGATCAGTCATTCTCAACTGGTGGGTCGTGACCCACTTGCATCCCACTTAAAACATGAAACGGTATTATTATCATCACATTATTAAAGTAGCTTCGCCACTCTCCTCCCAGGAGAAGGAGGCGTCGCAGGCCCTGCAGGAGGAGCTGCAGGAGGAGAGGAGGAGAGCGCTGAGGATGGAGGCCAGGGTGGAGGAGCAGCTGGCGGAGTTCGACACAGAGCGAGAGCAGCTCCGCTCGCGGCTGAAGAAGGAGGAAGCTCACTGTTGCCATTTACAGCAGGAGGTATGAAACCGTTGTTCACTACGTCGTCGCTGCTAGTGCAACAGCTTGAACTGGGAAAGGTTATTCCATTCAGTTGGCAAGAAACCTTTTCCTGTTGTTGGTGGAAAAAGGATCTATTGTATCTTGTTGTGGAGTGTGTGTGGTTGGTGGCTGATTAGACTCTGGGGCTGGGTGAGGCTGCACACCTGTGGGGCACTAGACCAACTACCTGTGTCCTGTGTGGTCGGTGAAAAGCCACTTTAGTGGCGTGTGGCAGGGGTCACCTGCCACACTGGCGCTAAAGTGGCTCACATGTTAGCGCTCCTCCCGAGTGTGTGGTGATGGCTGGTTTAACCTGTGGGCCTTGATTACTCAATGCACCACAGGTGTGCAGCCTCACCCAGCCCCAGAGTCTAATCAGTCTGACTCTGGCCAGGTGAGGCTGCTTAAACCAACCACACACACTCCACACTTGTATTGGTGAATCTCATCGTGAAACATAATAGCTGTAACTATGGGCATATTTAACAAAGAAAAATGTACCAAACTGTTGTTGGCATTTGAGTCCCAGATTTACCGTTTCCTCAAGCCTGACTCTGGTTTCACCTCCTTTCAGGTGGAAGAACTGAGGAGGAAGCTGGAGGAGGTGAATTCAAGAGGAGAACCAAGAGAGGAGGGCATGAGATCAACGGATAGCGGAACAAAAGAGCAATGTGCCACAAACAGTCGAACGGAGACAGTTACAGCTGAGGACACCAAGGAAGAAGAAAAGCAAAATGTCCCCTCTGTCCAGCCTGAAGTCAATGGTCACCACCACGATGACCAGGAAGTCGACGGGCCTCACAGCCCAAGTGGCGTGGTCCCAGACCCATCGTGCCCATCGGGGAACCTAGATGATGACTGCCACTCCGCAGTCCTCATCCCACATCACACGCAGAGCTCCGTGGCCTCCTCCTGCAGTCTAGGGACTAGCCCCTCCCCTTGCTCCTCACCTCCACCGACCAACCGGCTGCCTCCCGGCAGCCCCGGCCCCGGGACCTTCCAGTCCTCTTACCAGGCGGGCATCAACCAGCGGTTCCATGCCGCGCGCCACAAGTTCCAGGGAACCGTGGATCCCGACCTCCAGTCTGCGTCTCCGGTGCAGGCCATCCAACCCGCTCTGCCCCCCCCAGCCAAGGACCTAGCCCCCGCCCCTAGTGTCTCTCCGGAGGCCAGCCCGGTCAAGCAGCTGGCCCGCAGCACTGTCACCCAAGTCCTGTCCCGGTTCACCACCGCTCAGCAGGGCGCCGTGGCGAAACCCACCGCACCCAACAACTCGCCCTTTGGCACGGACTATCGCAACTTGTCCGCACCTCTGTCGCCGGTCATCGGAAGGGCCCAGGGGGTCCGGTCGCCTACCGTCCCCAGGGCAGAAAGGGGCAACCCTCCACCCATCCCCCCTAAGAAGCCAGGCCTAGCCCAGGCCCCAGCCTCGCCTGCCCCGGTGACCAGGTCGGCTGCTCTTTACTCGGACAGCCCCATCTCGGGAAGCTGCGGCCTCACCTCCAGCCAGGAGGGAGTGAAAGAGCTGGACATGGTGGTGTCTTCTAACTGAAATTAGCTGACCAATCATTTTGCACAGCAACAAGTTTGACTTGTTGCTGTACACCACAGTATCACATGATGCCATGATGGTTTTTTTTATATCTTCAGCCATGATAATTAAAGAAAGGACTCCATGTTATATTTATTTTAGTTTAATATAAAGCACTATTAAGAGTATGAGGAGTACTTTTCATATTTTTTCCCATATATTCCAATATGCTGGTCGCGCTGTATTTTATAGTTTTTAAATGTATATAAAACATTATTTACTTCATTAATTAGTTTGATGGGGTTATGGTTTATCAGTGGGCCTAATAGTTGTTATTTTTATATTTAAAGTACTATCCTAAGCAATATGAAAATGGACAGTATCATCTTAAAACTAATGTATATTGTCATGATTAAATGTACACATTTACATTTCTTTTGTATATATAGAGTAAACATTTAACAATCACATTTTTGTACTTTATTCATTTAGTTGCGTTGAACAAATAAGCATGCTTACATTGAATGACGTGTATTTTATGATAAAATGCAATAAAATATGTCCATGGCCTTGATAGTTCTAATACTGTAATTTTTTTATTTTTAACCAAAACACCTTTCTCAGAAATTGCTGTGGGCAAAGTGAGTACCGAGTGCAGAGATTTACTCATTATACAAAAAATAAAACATTTGAAGACCAAGCAGGGAAGTTGAACACAGAGAAAACAGCTGAGCACAGGGACAGGTGAAAAAGGCAAACAAGGAGATGTCAAGTGGTCTTCACAACAATGACCTTGGGGTTAGTGCCAAGGGACATTTTATGTCGGATGAATTTCATAACATCACTGGCTAGTGAGGTCATTTTGTTGAAACTAAGGAGGACCAAGCAGCCAATTCATACAAGTATTTCTAAACACAGTGGAAGATTTGGTTGTAAATCTTAAGCTTCTCCCTTCAACGCACAGATGTGTTGCATTGGATAGTGCAGAGTGCAGGATCAACTCAAGTGCAGCACCTCTGCAATTTAACACCACCCAACCTACAACTCCCTACATGAGGCCCAGGGAGTCAAACCAGCAACCCGCTGGTTATCACATGGGCCGCTCTGCTTCCAAAGGACAGGCTCCGTCTTTCATGTAGGCCAGGTCTATTCAACTAGCGGCCCGCGGGCCAGATACGGCCCGTCTGAATTTTTCTATGGCCCGCGCAAGTCCGGCAAAAAAAAGATTTTTATTTTTTTGGCCGGACTTGCGAGGGTGCAGTGGACTTTTGGTCTAACCATGTTAACAAACACCAGTACCCCACAATAAGGAAAGTGGCCTTGCTAATACTGACAATGTTTGGATCTACCTATAAATGTGAGTCTAGCTTTTCTCATATGAATGCCATCAAAACAAGGGCACGGAGTTCCATGACAAAGGAGAAGTTGCATGTCTCAGGATCGCCCTCACTACTTATGAGCCAAACTATGTTGACATAGCAAAGTCAAATCAGTGTCATTTCTCTCACTGACTCAAACAGGCTCAAAATGACAGAAGTCTGATATGTATGGTGGTTCTATAGCAGTAAATCACCTGATTCTTAGTGAAAATGCAAAGATTAGATCTGTTTTATGATTATTCAAACAGGCCTACTTATTGTTAGTTTGGATATTGTTTTACTGTTCACCTTTATCAATTACAAATATATGGACCTTCTGCACCTTATGTTTGCTTTGAGTTTTTGATATGAACAGGCCTATTTATTGTTAGCCTGATGGCTACTGTTTTACTAACTGTTCATCTTGCATTTATGGATGTGCACCTTATGTATGCTTGGAAGTGTTGAGGATATTGTAAACGGGCCTACTTACTGGTAGTCTGATACTGATACTGTTTTACTATTCATTTGGTTTTCTACATTTGTTGATATGGACCGAAACACCTCATGTCTCCTTGTTTATTATTGTATTGATTAAAATGATACAATGAAAGTGAAAGAAAAGGGATGTGCAGCGTGACTAGTTTATTCCATGTAATAATTAATAGCTCAGGGAAATGTCCGGCCCCCGGGCTCTTAACTTTCTGACAATGTGGCCCCCTGAACAATATAGTTGAATAGCCCTGATGTAGGCAATGAAATAGAGACCAGCATTATGTATCGTCACTCTGTAGCTGCAAGTGCACTGCCAATATGAAAGTCATAATAACCGTAGCAAGAGAGCTATTACAAAAATGTTTAAAGCTGAATCGTATTATGTACGGACCAGGGTTATTGCACTGTATGTACAACATGTGTCCTCTAGAGGGCAGTGTGTAGTCAAATGCAGGTAGTCAAATATAAACCAATACTGTAATCCTGTGTATTCAATGTAGTAATTCTTAAGGTCTTTACTGTGCATGTGGCCTACTTGCAGACAGATTCATTCAGTCCCATTTTCACCAAAGCGAAACTGATTCTAATAACAATTTTCCATGTCACATGCCTCATAATAAATACAAGATTAGTAGTTTGTGAATGCAAACTTAGTAAACTATTAAACACACACACACACACACACACACACACACACACACACACACACACACACACACACACACACACACACACACACACACACACACACACACACACACACACACACACACACACACACACACACACGTACGTTGGAGGCCAGCCAAGAGCACCTGACTGTTTTTAGAGTTCACTTTGACTGCTAGGACGAGAAGCGGCCGTTTAGCGTTCACCTTCTCTGCTCTATTAACCTGATTTAACATTCCACCTCTGACTGGAAATAAAGGATCACAATTGTCTCAAAGTTGTAACCGAAACGGTCCAGAGCAAGTGTACAGCAAGTGCCTATTTTTACTGCGACAAAACTGGTTTGAATCAAGCTTTTGTTTTTCCTCAACGTTATTTAGATTCTCTCTTTTTCCACTTGGGAACATCGACTACTTCCTCTGCTCATTAAAACCTCACTTAGTGAAAGCGTCATGTCCTTCAAAATCCATTGTTTAAGGAAACCGTCAACAATATCAAATACATACACAAACAAAGCTGAGCATATACACACAGCGGGAAGGGTAACGTCATCTTGTGTGGGGTGGGGGATTAATCAAAGGTCACCATTTGGTTCAAGGTTGAGATCTGAAGTCCAGTGTGGTTTGAGAGATGAGACAAAACCTATGGCGGTTTATAAATAGCAATAAGGTAGCAATTCAACTGGTAACCTGCAGCAATTAACATGGTAGCAATTAACAGAAATTAACATGGTAATTAACCTAAGGTACCACCCCATCATCCGCTTTTCTTTATCATTCATAGAAAAGTAATAAAAAAAACCTAAAGTAAAACACACAGCAAAAAGACAAAAACCACACACACCAGACAGCTCATTATTGTGTTTTGTATTATTATTATATTATTTATTATTGTCTTCTCGCTCTAACTGTACCGTCTCTCTCGCTCAGACAAACAAATATGCACACGCCTGAATGCACACTCGCAAATGTACACCCACACAATGACATCATAAACTTCTTAACCCCCCCCCCCTCTCCCTGTCCAAACTTAGCCTCGACCATAAGATGGGCCCAGAATAGGACACTAGATGTTTAACACCGAGCTCCATAAAGACCACAGCTGGAGCTTCCTTGTGCCAGAGCGAGCGAGAGAGAGAGAGACATAGAGAGAGAGAGAGGGAGGGCTGGATGACTGCTGTTCACACTGCCATCACCTGCTGTCTCCCAGGCAATCTGTTATAGAGATGTCACTGTAGTATCCATAGCTTGTCCCGCGGTAAACAAAGACAGGGTCAAATATAATGAGGATCTGAGGGGCTCCATATCCACACATGACATAACTAAAGGACAAGCTGAAACATTAGCAACCTGCCCAGCCAAAACAGCCTGGCAGGTAGAATGCTGCCACTATAATAAGTACACCTCAGACCTGATAAGAGCGCACACACACACACACACACACACACACACACACACACACACACACACACACACACACACACACAAATTGTACTTGACCTTCATTCGGGTGTGTGTGACTAGTACTAAAATGACAGTATTAAAATGACCTAAGCAAAACCAAGATGCATGTCTT
>OOFB01008230.1:26952-55978 GCA_900323305.1 Trachyrincus murrayi | reverse complement strand
TTACTATAAACTTTATAGTTAGATAGTTAGATAATGATCTAACTATAAAGTTTATAGTTAGATAGTTAGATAATGATCTGACTATAAAGTTTATAGTTAGATAGTTAGATAATGATCTGACTATAAAGTTTATAGTTAGATAGTTAGATAATGATCTGACTATCTACTTGAGTCGGGTTTTGTTAATATTTGCATATGCAGGGTGTGACTTTTATGCCTAAAAAGATGAGAATGTTCACAATGTATGTTGAAATAAATATTTGATAAAGATTAAGGTATCTCTACATTTTTACCTTTAGCAGTAGTAGCTGTTTCAGTTTCAGCAGGAGCAGCAATAGCGGGCTAAGCAAGGGACGTTCATACATACATGTATTGCACATGTCATACACGCATTCAAGAAAAACTATTTGTGAGTTGAGTAATGAGAGCTGTATGTCTAGCTACGCCCCTGGACAACGGTATGACATGTTAATATGTTAATATTTAGCAGCTGTGTTTCTCCAATATAGTAGATCTCCACTCATACAGCATCTTGACCTTACAAGTTTCCATCTTTTACAACAACAATGTCCTCTTGGTGGGAGCACATTTTATGTAAAGATTGTAGATATATTTTTGTATATATATATATATATATATATATATATATGTATGTATATAAGTATATAATCATATATGTAGTGGGAGTGTTGTTAGATAGATAGATAGTCATGTATTGTCCTCAGAGAGGAAATAGGCCTACATTTTAAACTCGGCACATAGACACAGTTCACAAGACGTAAGCACATACATTAAGACACATACACACATACAGACATATTGAAAAGAGAGTCCCGGGATGTTGGCTACTGACGAGACAGCACGTTACTCATCTGACGTATGATACCCGGCCCTGCGGAAGCATCAGGTGGTCGTTAATTACTGTGGAATACGGATGAGTGACTCATGGATCGGCAGGTCTTGCCTGTTGGGAGCCACTGTTGGCTGTGATGTATGAGCTGGCCTACAGATCGTAACTTTATCTCTTCAAAATTATAAACACAGAGAGAAACGATCAAACAACCATACTTTTTTTTTTGGGATAGATAATGTAATAAAACATGAGTGAACACTAATAATATTCAAATAAATAAATAAAATAATATCAAAAAAAAACTAAGTTAATTCACACAAAAAAAGAAAAACGAAAGAGCACTGCACAATATTTAGTCACGCCTAATATTTAGGATATGTCAAAATGCCCCGATCGTCTTTCTCTGTTAAGCCAGACCTTTTAAATACATCTAAATTGTAACATTTACTATGAAAACATTCATATATTCTCATTTGAATCAAGTGACAACCCACTACTGTTGCAGGGAGCAAAATGTGATAAATGTCTTTGCAATTAAAGCCTGCAGCCATCTTGAAAAGACAGCCGGAGGTGCAACACCAGATAATGTCTCTAGAAGTATGTGGAGTAAATGTAGGATTCCTCAGGAGGCGTCGGAGGCTTCATCATCCCACCGCCGGTTAAATAATACATCTGCTGATCTGCTGCAGGTGCAGAGCAGACCCACCTGATTAAAAAGCCAAGCTTGAGCAGAGATCACGAGGCGGCTGGGATGAGTGGGAGGTTATTTAGTAGTCGTGGTTTGTTTCACTTTATATAACTACTGTGTCTGTCTGCGTATGTGATGTGTGTGATTTATTCATTCACTGTTTGTCATTTGATTTCTGGTCATTGGTTAAGCAATATTGAAGTGACATAATGATAAGATGAGATGAGATGAGATGGAGGTAAGATAAGACAAAATAAGATATAAACTAAGTTAACATAAGAGGAGATAAGACAAACTAATTTCAGATAAGATAGCATTTTATGAATCCCTCAAGTTTCAGCAGCAAAAAGTTACAAAGATGACGTGCAAATCACAGATTAAAAAAGAAGCTGGAAATATGAATACTTTGGTTTTCCAGACTGGACCAGGACTTCTACATCAGAAACAGACTGTGAAGTGTATCACACCGTGAGGGCGCTGACCTCTGCTGTGAACTGTGAACTCCTCCTGACCAGGCGTCGTCCCCGTGTCTCGCTGCGTCTCCCTTCACGCGGTAAATGAGTCAGTGAGCCGGTTTAAAGAGACCCATTCATCACACGGGACGCCCTGCTGCTGCAGCCCACACACCCCCACTGGGCGTCTTCACCGGTGTTCGTTCTCTGGGAGACATCCCTCTCTCGTCTGTCTCAAGCCTCCCGGAGCTCAAATTGTTGTATATAAGCATGTTTGCTTGTTAAAAAAACATATATTTACATCTGATATCAGGCTATATATGGATATATTGTTTAGGCTCAAAGTGATGGACAACAGCATCTAAATACGTAAAATAACCATAACGTATCACAGAGGGATGTATCCACTACACACCCAATATTATGAGCTATATGTTGTCTCCTCTGGCTGGGGCGCATGGCATTTATCTGAATAGTTTTACTATTGTTATTCATTATTTTAATACATATTCTATTTTAATATAGGCCCTAATGAAAAAGGGACCAGGGACAGTCACCATTGTGGGATGAATGTTAAAGTTAAATCAAGTTATACATTTTGCACATAACCAGTTATTCGCGTTTTTATAATGATGTTGTACTGTTGATGTTTTTTGCTGTTTTGTGTAGTTTGTAGGCCTACTTCCTCAAAGTCAGAAACACCGTAGCTTCATTCAGATGCATACATTGATAACCCTTAATAACACCGTGATAACCCTTAATGACATAATTAGAAGTAACTTTAACATACTCACTCCATAGCTTTCCTAACCAAATACATTTGCTTATAGGTGGCCTTATTTTCAAGAATCCTGCCATGAAAGCATGCACCTGGTGAACAGTACTGGTTCATATTTCTTGGTTGAGTGGAGCTTGGGCGCCATCTAGTGATCAGAAATTAACGATTGCTGCTTTAAGCCGCCTCGTCGAGCCATGCCTGTTTTTGTGTCACTCACAGCAAATTTCTCACATTCACTTCCTCTTTCTTCAGGTGTGGTCTGTCTTGTTCGACCTGTTTTACAATGATTTTAAATATGTGGGCATTCAAAGTTAATTACTCGATACTGATAATTATTCAATTAAATTCATATTTCATACAGTTGGCTCTGTTACAGTCTGCGTTGATCACAGGGTGACTCACAGCTCCTCTTGCCTCGGGGCTGTCATGAGAACAAAAGCAGCAGTTAGGGTTTTGCCACATAAGAAGTATCTGTGAATACATTTAGGGCATGCTTTCACCCAAAGTGACTTATCTATTTCAGGGACACTCCCCTGGAGCAACTCAGGGTTAAGTACCTTGCTCAGGGGTACAATGGTGGCAGACCCGGGGATCGAACCCATGACTCTCCGGTACTCCGTCTTGAAGCACTGTTCCTTAGCCACTAGACTACAACCACCCCTGAAGACACAGTTAATATCTTGCCCTACTGGAGACAACAGTGAGTAAGGCTGGTGGGTTATCGGGGGGAGAAGAGTTCGCTGCTGCCAGATTGGGCAATTTGTTTGCGTTGTCTTGTGTTTTAGAGATGTGGAGTAATTTCCATATCAACTTCCCTGTTCTTTTGGTGTTCATCAAGTAAACAATGAAAACGTTTATACCCTTTGCTTCAATGTTTTACCGTATAAAAAGGCCACAATGAGAGCTTCAAACTTTCCGTACTCCAGACGAATAGGGGATGTCTGCCTTTATATTCATAGTTATATTAAAATAACAGTATTTTGTTTTAGAAACTTGTTGTAAGTGTAACGGCGTGTAAAGAGCTGACGTTGCACCGAAGAAAGAAGAAACACAACGCAAGGTGATAAAGGAGTTGGCCGCCTTTTCCTATAGGTGATGCTGGCGGGAGGAAATGACGACCTGGGTTCGAATCTCGTGGTGGCGAACTCAGGAGGAAGCATGCAAAAGCAGGGCCAGCCCACTATCGGTTACATAAGTGACTGTGGCGTGTGTGTGGCGTGTGTGTGTGGTGTGTGGTGGCTTAAGCCATCAACGTGCATCGCCAATGCCATGTGCATTGGCCAATCAAGGCCCACAGGTTAACCCACCACACACACACACTCAGGAGGAGCGCTAGCGTGGGAAAACTATGCCACAATTATTTGCATGTGTGATACGGCATAGGAATTTCTCTTGGCAGGCGAGGCTGCTGTCGTGAGATAATGAGAGGCTTGTCTAACTGGGTTTGTAATGATGCTGTTGTGACAGACAAGTATAGCCAGCTATGCTCACAATCACTGCAATCACTGCTGATTGTCTGAAAGCACAGCTCAAGTGAATGATACATGAATACATAAATAAACCGTCGATCCATTTCCATTACAATCTCATTAATTGCTGAAAATGCTTTCATCCTCTGACGCTGAACTTATGTTGAGACAGTTGGTTTCGTCTGTGGCTTCGACAGCATTGTGTGAAGAAGCAGGGTTGTTGGAAGCTGTCCTTTTTCCACACTCAGGCAACATATGAAGTGTTATTTGGCCAGTTAATTCACCAATAAGGACAATGACCACCTGCGCCCTTATTGTGATTGAAAAACGATATCTTTAGACTTGAGATGGTATCCCATCACTATAAGGGAAATGGTAAAGGTAAAATGTCTTCATGTAGACCATTAGAATGTATGAGCAGTACTTTGTGATCAGAGGGGCCCTCCATCGTCAATGTGGGCAGCATGTCAGCACCCACACGATGACACAGGCCCATCACGACTCATGAATCAAGTTACGTTGTTTCCTGTGAAAATGACAGGATATCGTCTTGGCCACCTAATGCACTCCCTCTGACAAAGCAACATAGTTTAACCCTAACTTAGTTTAACCCTAACACCGCCTCCCCCCCAAAAAAAACCCATAAGAAATGGACCATGTACCCAATGGAGCCATTTTGAGTGTGTTTGCGTGTATGTGTCTGTGTGTGTGTGTATATTCAGTTCACTTCCTCAATGACATCCGCGTTCATATCTGTCAGCTGGAGCCAAAAACTAGTAATGCAGGAAACAGAATCAGGTGTGACAGACAAGTATCAAGTTTGACAAACAAGCATGTAAACATGTCTAGGCTTTATAGGCTGGCTGTTTGTATTGTGTTGGACTGTGTATTAGTCAAACTCAGCGGACAGACTTCATATTTTGCATTCTTCAAATTGAATCTGAGGAGAGAGGAAAACAAAAAAGAAATGAGTTTCTTCCTTCAAAGGAGTTCGACCCAAACAAGTCGGGTTGATGAGCTCCCGGGGTCACTGTTCAGATGAAGACGAGTGGTTATTACTCACTCTCCTTTGGTAATGCTTCCCGTTGCTGCTGGGTTTAACATAATAGACATTTCACACCCCCGAAAATCAGTGCTATGGTCCAAGACCATATACCACCATATAAATCATATAAAAGATTGGATGTGAGGTCTATTCCCTTGTCCGACAAGCTTCCTTCCTTAAACAGCATACCAACTGACCACGACAAGGTTTATATAAAATGAAATGCTTGAATAGGCTACAATGTTTTTCAGTGGCCCTAATAATTATTCTCAAAGAATAAGGCGACGTTAAGGTAATGCGTTTGTTTTTGGTGTTAGCCTGCCATCTAGTGGTCATCATGGTTGCCCTTCACAGTTAGGCTCTTTGTGAAACACAGGGCTTCTCATTTAAGAGTTACATGAACTAACCTTTAGGCCTTGATAATAATGATCGCCTAATCACCTCTTTATTGTACTTTATTGTTTCAGATGAGTAAATCCCACTGACAGCATAAATCCAAAATGTGAAATAACAGTCAAATTACCTACGCACTTTGTCACCCACACAAGCACACATGTACACACTCACACACAATAGTTTTTAGTATTTTCCCTGTCAAAAAACCGGGTTTGATGTCTTATATATAATATCAAATGTCTCCAATTCATGGGCCCCTAACAATACACAACAATACACACACAAATCCAGTCTGTTTATTATTGGATGTGTGTGTGTGTGTGTGTGTGTGTGTGTGTGTGTGTGTGTGTGTGTGCCACTACAGGAAGACATGATGGTATAAGAGGCAGTCAGGGCAGAGAATGTTGGCCAACATCCACTATGTATCATAGAAACATCCACTATCTATCATAGAAACATCCACTATTTATCATGTCTGGTGTTCCTCCCGGGGAAGGGCTGTCCGCACCGAGACCTGGCCATCACCATTGATAATGCTGTGGTGACGTCAACTCGGACTGCGAGGAATCTGGGTGTGACCCTGGACGACCAACTGTCGTTCTCGGCAAACATTGCATCAGTGACACGCTCCTGCAGATTCCTCCTCTACAACACCAGGAGAATTCGCCCCTTCCTCACTGACAAGGCAGCGCAGGTGCTCATCCAGGCTCTTGTCATCTCCCGCCTGGACTACTGCAACTCCCTCCTTGCTGGTGCCCCGGCGTCTGCCATCAGACCTCTGGAGCTTGTTCAGAAAGCTGCAGCTCGTCTGGTGTTCAACCGCCCCAAGTTCTCCCATACAACCACCCTTCTCCGTTCTCTACACTGGCTCCCTGTAGCAGCTCGCATCCAGTTCAAGACCCTGGTGCTAGCCTATAGGGCAGTGAAAGGAACAGCTCCTTCTTACCTCCAGGCTATGGTCAAGCCTTACACCCCCGCCTGACCACTTCGCTCTGCTGCCTCGAGGCGACTGGTTGCCCCGTCGCTCAGAGGTCCCTGCGGACGATCTACACGGTCACGGCTCTTCTCTGTCCTGGCCCCGCAGTGGTGGAATGAACTCCCCACTGATGTCAGGACAGCAGAGTCGCTGCCCATCTTTCGCCGCAGGCTGTAAACCCACCTCTTCAGGTGGGTTTACCTCTTTATACTCTTAGTTGCTTGTTTAGGAAGGAAATGCACTTACAATTTCTGGTGACTAGTAGTTTTCTTGCCTACCTATGTTGAATGCACTTATTGGAAGTCGCTTTGGATAAAAGCGTCTGCTAAATGGGTGATGGGGTGATGGTAGCCTAGTGGGTAAGGAACAGTGCTTCCAGACGGCGCACCGGGGAGTCATGTGTTCGATCCCCGGGTCTGCCACCATTGTACCCCTGTGCAAGGTACTTAACCCTGAGTTGCTCCAGGGAGAATGTCCCTGAAATAGTTAAGTACTTGTAAGTCGCTTTGGATAAAAGCGTCAGCTAAATGCCCTAAATGTAAATGACTGTAATGTAATGTATCATAGAAACATCCACTGTCTATCATAGAAACATCCACTGTCTATCATAGAATACCTCATACACTCTATATCACAGTACACTACATATCCCAGAATGCGGCCAACTATCCACAGAGTGGAATCAAACCACAAACCTCTGGCAGTGACACCATACGCTCACCAATGAATCATTGGGCGGTGAGAAAGAACAGGAAAACCAGTACATGTTTTAGAAGTGGCCGTTTTCTCCACACTTTGTGGGGTTTTTCATTTTCTCTGGCACTCACACTGTTTGGTTTTAATGGGAAGAATTGGGGTCCATGTAGGGTAAAATTGATTCAGTGACTTTGTTTTATGTGTAAAATGGGGTGCAGAGTCCAAAAAAGTAGGTTTCGTTTTAGTGGATCGTTTGGGAGCTATCGCTGCTTCAATCTATTGCGGTGGTGTGGTGAAAAACATTTTTGGCAGTAGCAGCCATACCGTTTACAATTACTAAACGGTTACAATTACCAATTACTTAATAACTCATGTGTTAAATATACCCACAGGCATTCTTAATTGCCAAGTACTTTTTATTGAGTGATTTGGATTTTTCACTGACAGCATGTCTCTCTCTCTCTCTCTCTCTCTCTCTGTCTCTCTGTCTCTTTCTTTCTACAATTGATCTCTATATGAGATCATTTGTAATATATGTTAATATATGTTATATAACCCTGCACTGCATTTTACTTTACTTGCAACTCTTGCATTTTAACACCACTCCTTCCACTGCCATCTGTGCTATTGTGTGGATCTTAGTATGGATCTACTGCTGTTGCTTTTACTAATGTGCCATTCTGCAATGTGCGAGTTGGAGTGAAATTAACTCTCAATGCATTCTCTGTGTTCTCTGTGCATTTACATCAATATCTCCCATCTTCTATTCAGTGTCTTCTCTCTCATTATTATTTCATTCTTTCCTAGGTTCCCTTCCTTTGGTCTTATTATACGTAGTCTTTACCCCCTCGGCAGACAAAGGGAGACTGAACCTTGGCAGACCATCATAGAAAGTAGTCAGACGGTGGAGAAAACCTTTTCTGAGTCTAACTCCAGGGAATATGAACACATTCATTCACTCCTGTATTTCTCACTTTGGTGTTAGGATCAACTCGGGAAGACCCAAACACAGACACAGACTCAGAGTTAGGATGAACAATGAAAGAGGTTTATTGTTTCCAGGGAACGAGGATGGATGAAGGGAAAGTCCGGCAGGTGAAGGCAGAGGGGTAAGGGGAGGCTGAAGACGTGAAGTGTGGTGGAGCAGAGAGTGTGGCTATAGAAGCTAGCTGGGAAGCTAGTGACCGGCAGACTGTAGTGTGGCTGTAGAAGCTAGCTGGGAAACTAGTGACCGGCAGACTGTAGTGCTGGATGGCAGGCAGCGAGATGAACAGGCAGGCAGGAAGATGAACAGGCAGGCAGGGAGATGAACAGGCAGGCAGGCAGGGAGATGAACAGGCAGGCAGGGAGATGAACAGGCAGGCAGGGAGATGAACAGGCAGGCAGGGAGATGAACAGGCAGGCAGGGAGGTAGGCAAGCAATGATCCGGTGGCACAGGGAGACGAAGTTAGTGATGAGTCAGTCACACACGAGAGAAAAAACACAATTCAAGGAGCCGGAGACGTGAGTTAACCACAACGGCTGATCTGGCGAGGAGTGAGTGAAGACCCGGGGTAGACATACTGCACAGGTGATGAGAAGATGAATCGCACAGACACACACACACACACACACACACACACACACACTGAGAGAGGGAGACAAACAGGGGAGCAACAGGAGGCACAATAAACACAAGGGGTAACTGGAGGCACGACCGTGGCCGTGACATTTGGAAAAAAGAAGAACTTCTTTTCTTCTTTTTGTGGTAGAATTCATCCGCTCAACTCTTTTCAGATAAGATAAGAAAAGAAGTGTGAGGAGTGGGGTTGGATTGGAGGTTCCTCCCTGCTCTTTGTCTCACATTATTCTCAGGGCTTCTGAGGCATAGTCAAGGTTTTCATCATTGAGTGTTGACACTGGATGGATGAGGAGTGGAGATGCCGATGGCAGCTTGACAATAGAGAAATAAAAAAAACAGTAGAGGAAGTATGAATACAAACCGCAAGTGCTTCAGTTTCCTTTCAACAAGAAATATTTTCTTAGCAAGCTGCCCAATCGTGAAAAGGATGTTTATGAGCTTTTAAAACTTTATAGAAATGGTTAGCAGAAACCGTGTGTGTGTGTGTGTGTGTGTGTGTGTGTGTGTGTCTGTGTGTGTGTTGTGTGTGTGTGTGTGTGTGTGTGTTGCTCCAACTAATGCTCCAGATGTTGTGAACAGGGTCACTAGACCAAGCTGCTTGTTAAAGAACTAAAGGTAGCTGTATTTAACGTTTGCTAGATGTGTTTAACGTTTACTATAACTGTATTTCATTAACGATTTTTGTTATGAACTGTCTGCCCTCTAGTGGCACGAAATGGAGTAATGTTGCTGCATTACATTTGCCGCATACGAAAAAAGTGAGTAAAAAAATAAACTAACAGTGAAATCCAAATGTGATACATGGATGGGGAATGTATTTTGAAGCAAGTTTCTAACGCCATACGGTTTCCTTCACCTATACACACCCCCTCATTTCACACATAGAGGTGAGTAAAAGTTCCCTTCTGTGGAACAATGCTCCTTTGTTCGGTTCTGCATTGCATGCCGCCGCGGGAAAGTTAGAAAAAGTATTACCACCTTCGTGCTGACATTTCTACCTAGCATGAGTAGCTCAGTCATGCACCATTTGTGTCCATTACTGTCGTTTCAAATAGGCCTGCTGTACGTTAGCCTTTCTAAAGTACCGGGAAAGGGTCTGATTAGAATATTTCTAGAGTATTCAGTTTTACCCCATTCAGACAGACTGGTTGTAGCTGAAACAACATATCCACGCGACATAATATGTAGCTGCTGCCATCTTGTAACAGTCGGTTATCTGCTGCCATATTCTTTGTCCTCTCAGTTAACGGGCCTGATTGTGGATGCCAACACCTACGATGCTGCAGCTGACCAAGTAGGAGAATGCCCTGATCTGTGTGTTTCTTGTGATTTTCACCAGAATAAAATAGATGCATGTATATAACTCATCTGGCGAATAATGTGTTGCAATATACATGCCGTGAAGAGTAAGTTGGCTTCATCGCGGTTCAACTCTTCCCCGACCAATTAATCGATTGCGCGGTAAAAATGAGCCACGCGTGTAATGTGCCGGTGTGCGTGCAACCGTGCGTTGTGGAGCGCAAACACAAGACACGCACCGCAGTCACGTTCTCAGCACACGGCTCTTTCATCCTCTGCTGGATCACGCTATCGTTCCGTAGACGGCTGCAGGCCACAATGCCAGTGTGGGCTTCACCCCTGCTTCCACAGCTCCGGAGGACAGCTACTGTATCTGAGGGAGGTGGTCTCCACCTGGGGTGAAGGGCCCAGCGACGTACCTCTGGGACCACTTATCCATGTAGAATATCAGATCATAATATAGGAGCATAGTGTAGTGTACGACTCCCAGCCAAAAGGGTCCGGGTTCGATCGCCATGTTCACAGTCTAACCCTGCAGGCATCCTTGAGCGAGATGCCCTCACCCCCATACCTGCTACCTCCTACTTAATGACATGTTTCTGAAGCAGCTGGGGGTCGCTTTGGATAAGCGTCTACTAAAGAATAATTCAGGAATAGAAACAAGAATTATACCGTGATGTGATGTCATTCCTGGGGGTTTAGGGTTGGACGATAAAAACAATTATTATGTTTGAATAAAACACGCTATATTCCCTTAATGAACATGGTTCGGATTCATTAAACATGGTTTTACATGACGGTGTCGTTAAACCAGCTTAACGACTCCACTTCCACGTTCTCTCGATGATACGGGAGAGTTTAAACATAAGTTCACACATAGCTTATTATTCCCTCCACTCAAAACGTACAGTATCAACTTTAAGATACAGTGTCTTTTAAAACAGCACGATGGAAATGAGAAGGCACTGGGGAGAATGAATAATGGATCAAACTCATCTGCCATTCGTTCTGTAACCTGCTGTTCCTGATACTACGAGGAACCAGAACAGACCAGAACAGCCATGTTCCACTTTTGTTACAGATATTCTGTATTTTGGTCAGGCATTGTAAAACACAGACACGCACGCATGCACACACACACACGCACACATGCACACGTGCACACACACACACACACACACACACACACACACGTACCAGCAGAGCTCATCCTTAATACATTAGGGCTTGTGAATTCTGATTGAGGGGTCCCAACTGGAAGGCTCGGGACCCCCTCCCCCACCTCTATTATCTTAACATAAGAAGATCCTGAAGATGGTGTCCCTGAAAATGGAGCAACACACTCGTACCGTACTTTTTTTGAAGCTCCTTCGCGTTTTTGGAGGAATCAAATTATTTAAGCCGGTGGGTCTGTGTGCAGACATGTGATCTGGCTCTGGTCGTCATCGTGAAGACAACTCAGAGTTCAGACCTCTACTGCACACGTTTTCAGCTCAGCTTCTCCGTCCATTGCTATCTAGTCGTTTAGCAGATGCTTTTATGTGTAATAAGTCAGGTAATAGATAGCCAGTGTAATAAGTCAGGTAATAGATAGTCGATGTAATAAGTCAGGTAATAGTCGATGTAATAAGTCATGCCAAGTGTTGGAGCAGGTGGTGGTTTCCTGGGCTCAGGTCTGTGGTTCTCCAGTAACGTCTGGTGGCAGGTGGAATTCATTCAGCTAACGGCTTGGCTTGTTGTGGAAGCCTCGGGGCTGCAGATGGACACACACACACACACACACACACACACACACACACACACACACACACACACACACACACAAACACACACACAGACTCATACACACACACACACACAATATGACATGAGCTGTCCCAAATGCAATCCCTTTGTGTTCTGTGGATCGCTAGCAAAGCACGCGCAGGCTTATCTGCCAAACGCACCCGAACAAATCACAATGCTAACAAGACAGACTCGGTCCGGTGGGGAAGGGAGACACAATTTACAATATTCCAGACTTTTATTCCAGACTTTTAGTGCATCACGACTGAATACGTATTTGCAAGCCGATATGTTTTGAATGAAGAAAAGGTTATTAGAGGGTTAACCGTCTTATTAGTTTGACTGATTGTGTAGTTTGTGAAGGAGAAGACAACAAGTGGAGAGCAATCATATCTTAAATACTGGTATGAATGACACACATGAATATATTACACAAGTGCCACAGACGGCTACAATTATGTCATTATATTTGTAAGGAGACAGAAATGCGTAGAAACATGTGCATTCATAAACAAGCACATGCACAAAAACGTAGCTCCCCTGCTTTATATATATATATATATATATATATGTATTTACAAAATCTGAAAATCTGCATGTATCACATGACCAGCCAAATGCCATAGACTGGTTATAAAGCAATCTTGCAGTCTTCACTGAGACACCTTTCTGAAGTAGTTTCTCTACTCTGAATGTCCCGACTGAGCAAATCACTGAGGTCATGTCCCTGCCTGAACAAATTTGCAAAGTGCAATAATCAGTAAGATGAGAGATTGTCAAATATGCTCATTTCGGACTCATCATTTGACTCCCCTCTTGCTGAAAACCCTCAAAGCAGCATTGTAATATCGGAATATATTATTATTATAATATAATATTATTATAAGTCTATCAAGCTGTTCCAGGCCGCACAAGTGATGTTTGAGCAGGACAAGGAGACAGGAGGACAGAGAGTTGAGATAGATGAGTGATGGTGATTGCTCTGGTAACGATATCTCTGCTTGATGAGAGTAGTCGAAGACCACGTCGCTGATGAGGAGCGGGGTGAGATGGGGTAGCTGGTCAGAGGGTGGGGACGGCTTCATCTGAGTGTCAGTCAGTGGATGGAATTGCTAACAGGAAAGCGCTAATAATAGGCTAGTTGAAATGCTGAGATGTGATTAATCTCCAAAACGGTGAATTGCCGATCAGTGTGGTGACTGTTTCCACGCCTTTTACTGTGGCTTTTTACTTTTAAATATATACTATATGTTTAAGGGCCTTTGTGCCTTTATGGACGGAACAGTGGCGAGAGAGGAAAGTATGCTGAAAGAGAGAAGGGAGGACACGTGAGTATTATGGAAGGTTTTACCACATGGTTGGTGCTACGTGGTTAGAAAGTTGGAACGACTCTGAGTTCTCTGATGTGTTCAAGTTCAGCTCATGCGTACCACTCTCTCACCTGTCACCTGCCTTGGAAAACATGACATGGTGTTCAAAACCCAGGGACCTTCATCTTTTACATTCATTTATGTGCCAACTCATTGCTCTCGCTGTAAACACTCCTGACAAGACCTCAACATACCACCTGCTGAGGGCGAAGTACTACGAGCCGCAACACAAACGCAACAGAAATGAGAAACAACAGTGTTTCAACATCTCGTTGAGTCACCTCCCTGCCTGGTCACTGAGTTGATGTATTTATACGTATTTATTGTTGTTTTAATCACACAAATGGTAAATGGACTGCATTATTTTCTTATACCTCTGACATTTGGCTGGTGTTAACCACACCAGTCAACAAACACCACCTCGCCGGGAGTAGTAGTAGCAGCAGGGTTACGTGCCTCAAAGACACCCTTGACACATCCGCCCAGGAATCAAACCAGCAACCCTAACCCGCTCCACCCGAATGCAGCCCAAACCCTCATGACTACCATTGGCCTGGCCGTGTCCCCACTGTGCTGAGCATAACACAGAGCTCCAGCAGGCTAATGAGAAGCATTCATCTCTCCCCTTAGCGTCCCTTATTTTGGCATCAATCATGGGGAAACAGGGAACATGCCTTTAGCGCCGTGGCTAATATGGAGCCAGTGGTTACTGACCCAACACCCTGCATCCAGAGAGAGTAATTACACGGGTCAGAGGGTCATGTGTTCTCCTCGCTTAGTTTGCTTATTAGTTTACTTTCACCGGGTGCCTTTTTTTCCATGGTTTGTTTACAGGCCACACACACACACACACAAACACAATTTATCTCTCTGTTTGTCTGTTTACACAACGTAATGGGCATTAGAAAGACTGATGAACCAAAATTCTGCAGGGCTGTGTATTTTTCATACACACACAAATCTTTGAGAAAAGACAAGATTAATGCCCCCTCCCCCCCCCACACACACACACACACTCACACACACACACACTCCGCCCTAACACACACACACACACTCCGCCCTAACACACACACACACACACACACACACACACTCTGTCCAAACACACACACACACTTTCCCTCATTGTAAATCATATTTTTGTGTTGCCTGTCTGTGTGCGGCAATTTCATGCACAGTCGAGCGACCACCAAATCCATTTTGCTTGCAGTGTGTTTTTCCCCTCTCTGTCAAAGTTTGATATGGGCGTGTCACTCACATGTGCTGTGCAAACAGACGTGGGCTATAGCCAGCAACCAGCCGTGCTTAGGACCAAAGCTCATGTCATGTCATGAACTGACATGTTCCTGGAAAGTTAAGACTCTAATGACTCAAGATTGTTGCCTATTTTTTATTACATGTTACGTGTGGACCTGGCTGAACCTTTTAAGTAATGCACCACATCAAATGCTTGTGACCGCCCACCGCAAAACAAACAAACAAAGATGGCACTGAAGAAAGATAACCAGAAAATGATTGATTGATTGAACAATTGCTTGAGTATACTCTCTCTCGTGCTACTAATTGTAATTATACTGTGTCCATCCTATGTCCAAATCTCACAGGGAAACCAAGTGGTCTAACAGCAGGACGAACAAAGTGCGGCTTCCTACGACCTTGGCGTGACCTTGCCGGTGTGATCACAGCCTGCATTCACCTTCTCGTGTTACAGAGAAGGGCCTGCGGAAGGACAGCTGTACTGATAATCTGTCCGTGTGAGGTTGCCATGATCTGAAAAGCTGCATGAAGGGCCTACAGAAGAATTGTGCTTCATGATGTGAATATGACGGTAGTTATTTTCATTCTAGGGCTTATAGATTACTTGCACAGTGTAGTGTGACGTATATCCGCTATACATTATTCATGTACTAGTTTTGGTAGCAGCTCTTGGTCCTTTCAGTATCAGAAATAATAATATAAACCGTCAAAAATGAAGAACCGAAGACGGATGCCACCTCTACGCATTTTTGTTCAGTCCTGTGTATTAAATGTATTAAACTCTCAAGAAGTCAAATCAACTGTGTCACTACAGTACTGGCTGAACCGATTAACTACACACTCCTCTGGGTCTCCCACAGCTGTCTGTAGGCGAGGCGCAGTGCCTCCGCTAAATGACTCTGCTAACTTTACAAACAAATTCACTTTTCACAATATGACGACAACGTGCTTCCTTTCATGTCAGCATCTGCATTCAAATCTGACAGAAAATAAAGGCTACTATTAGCCAAGTATACTATTATAGGCTAATGTAATTATATACTGTAACTGTTGGAACCTGACCGGAGATCGCCTCTCATTTTGGCCAACTTTAACGCCATTGTTTCGGTGTTTCAGTTTTCAGTTAAGTTATTTTTTTAGCGCTGCGGAGCGCTAGCCCATAAAAGTTTTTAGCTGTAGAGCTCTTATTCGATCCAACATATAGGCTAATATAACAATAATTATTATTATTTTTAATAGCCTATGGGCTATTAACCATGGGTAAGAGATTCGACTATTAAAATTTTAGAGTAGCCCTACGCTATTGCTTGTCTCTTTCTTGTAAGCACCACTAAACTTTTTTTTCCTGTGGGAAACCTTGTCTGGTACATCTTACTCTTGTACATCTACACACTGACCTGTCATTAACTGGAGTATAACTGTATAAGTTATACTTAGTATAACTGAAGCATGGCGCCATCGCTGATTTCCAGCCGCAAAAAATGTAATCGGTCGGTTTAGTAACGATAACGATAATGATCACTCATCGGGAAACGATTGAGACACGCCCACGGACGACCTTTAACCTTTTTTAACCACTGCTGGAAAACTGTTATTTTTTTCAACTTGGCTTAGTTATTTAGCTGTTTGATTTCTGTTTATTTATATTACACACTTTGTTTCTAAATAGAGCAGGTATGGTGTATAGGCTACAGTTTAAATTAATGCTGGCTTATTTTATTCTTGCTGTCAATGGGCTGGGATGGTGTTTATCCGAATGATTGGTCTATTTCTAATTATTAGGCCGTGTGTGGGTCTGCAAAAATGTTAACACTATAGGCTGCATTTTTCACATTTTTCTGGTTGCCACTTAAAATCAAATTAGGAAAGAAAATAAATTGGTGCAGTTTAAATGTCAAACAAAACATTTCAAAGGCAAATGTGAACTGCTTATCCTACATGGTGAACTTAATCGAAATAACTTTACCTTGGAGGGGATATTTAAATAATCATGTTGCATTGACATGATGACATGATGTTTGTGTCAGTCTTCTCACATCATCTCCCCCTCCTCCCCACTGCAAAGGGAGTGCGAGGTGGGGGTGGATGATGTGGTTGAAGCTGGCGAGGCGGAGGAGGAGGACGGAGGACGGAGTCCCACAATTGATCGAAGGTTGTTAAAATATTTACGCTGAGTTTATTTTTTTAATATTTTTTTACAAAAGTAGTACTAATTGTTAAATTGAGCGTGTTTGTTTTGCTTAATAAGGTTATCGTTGCATGGGCCGATGTAATGATCTACAGAGGCAGGCGACGCAGATGCAGCCCACCATCTGATTTATATTGACGTTAATGTTACATTTGGATTATTTTGCATTAACGTTGCGGCAGCGACAGAAAACGTGGGTTATAAATCACCCATAGGCCTTTATCTTGCACTGGGTTGCACGGAAACAAGAGCACAACACACGTGTTTTCGGGAGGTCGTCTAATTCCAGTGTATGTGCAGGCTCATTGTTCAGTGTTACGTTAACATAGGTTAGGCCTACTAACAGCATTTAGCAAGTTAAAAAGAAAAGTTTGACACCCCGAAGCCTCCATTGCATTGACCCCCGGCAACGCGGCAATCCTGGACGCCTTTACCGACGAATATATAACGAATGTCCTGTTATTTGACAATGCACTTAAACTTTAACACATTTAAACTTTTAACATGTTTTAACATTAACAACCGAGGAGCCTCGGGTCCAGCTGCGCGCAGCGTGCACCTGCCTCCGCGGCCGTGTGGGAGGGGTCAGTGTTTCGCAGGGATCGGCAGGAAAGGGGGAAGGCATTTCCTCCACACCGACATCACACATTCAGCACCACGAGCCCGAGGAAAGCGTTTGGATTTGTAGCTCGAACCACACGACAACGTCGTTTTGAGGGACACTCCGTCCGCCGTGCCATTTGGGGGAATATCGCCGCTTGAACGTTCCCGTCGGACCCCGCGAGAAGCGTCAGTTGCACCGGGTAAGCATCCGCCGGCCAGACGCCCCGACCGACCGGCAGCTGGCTGTCTCCTGCTAGCCGCCTAGCTTCGCGTTGTTGTGCTAATATTGGCTAAGGCGAGGTCTTGGGTGTATATATATATATATATATATATTTAAAAAACAAAAAAATTATATATATATAATATCATGCAGGATAGTTTTACTATCGGTTTGTAAAAAAAAATTATACTATCTGACAATATCTGCGTTGCGTCGCCGACTACTTCAGGAGCGTGTATGTTTGGACGTGTCTCTCCGGAGACACACGGCTCCCCGCGGCTCCTGCTCGGCTCCTGCTGCCGGCGGTGCCGTGCGACGCTATCCAGCCAGCCGGGTGCTGAACGCCCCCAGCGGACCCGAGCCGTGCCGGGGGGGCGACCGGCGGAGCCGCGGTAGCATGCTACTACTAGCTAGCAGGCTAGCGTGGCTAACGGACACCGGGAGAACCGTTATAACCGACGACGCGCGCTCTCGCTCCCCCGTGCCGAAACGCACAACGACGCCGTCAGCGATATCGGTGGCATTGGAAGTGCTGGAAGTGTTCATTTTTAACGGTCGTCTTCGTTAATGACGTTAATTGGCGACGCGTTAGTGCCGTTAGAGCAGTTTTCACTCTTCTCGACGTAGGGTTTTTTTGTGCGTACCCCGATGTGCTCTTTGTCTCGCCGTTTTGCGTTTAATTTCGTATTCTTCGTGAAGCAGAATGTGAACGCGTTCCCGGCGTGACGGCGTCGGTGTGCGTAACGTTGCTGTGTTCACGGCGTCGGTGTGCGTAACGTTGCTGTGTTCACGGCGTTGCTGTGTTCACGGCGTCAGTGTGCGTAACGTTGCATTGTTCACGGCGTCAGTGTGCGTAACGTTGCTGTGTTCACGGCGTCAGTGTGCGTAACGTTGCATTGTTCACGGCGTCAGTGTGCGTAACGTTGCTGTGTGCTCGCAGTCTTCGGTGTCAGGCCTTTGACTTCAGGACGTTAGAGAGAGAGCAGGCATGCAGGTACGAGAGATAAGACGAGGAACTATTGGACACCCCAACAGTTTATACTACCACTCTTCGCAGATGTGAAACAAAATGTGACAGAGCAGAACAAAACAAGTCTTAAACTTTTGATAACACTTGAATGATCAATTTCGCTGAACCAAACCAAACCAAACCAAACCATTTTCTTTAGTTTTTACTTAAACTTCGCTAGTGCCCACATTAATACATCTGAACATGTTTTAATAGGCTTTAAAAAATCCCATCGCTTACAGCCTCATTGTATAAAACAAACTGTGTTTCGGGCGGATGTCGATACAGTAAGATGGTTCCGGTCCGTTACGGTAACATTCGGTTCCGGTAACCGGAGACGCACGTGGGCGTGCAGCGGCAGCCTATAGGGTCACACTGGGGCTGTTTATAGAGCCTGCCTGCACCGGGGACACTGACCCTATGTTGGTGTTTCCTTTACTATATACTGCAGCCAGGGTGGGACGAGAAGTAACTGCTTGGAGCATCATTGACAACAATGATAAACTGTAGTTGTAGGCCTACTTTTGCTTTGGAATGATTTTATTTATTTTCCACATTTCTCTCTAGGCTCGGAGAGAAACAAGATAGAGATGAAAGAAGTTGCTCCCTGTTCTCTGTCCCAGAGTGCATCTTGTTTCATAGTCTTGTGTTGTGTGTGTGTGTGTGTGTGTGTGTGTGTGTGTGTGTGTGTGTGTGTGTGTTTTACCACCAGTCGTCCGTATATGTGCTACAACTGTTGCTGTACACCTCGTTACGCAGGCCTACTAATGCATTACTGTGATTTAGGCCAGGTAGACAGTACTGTGGAATCTATTTAAGTGCTTTACGGCTGCACACCCTGGTTTAATGATATGTTAATTAAAACCGCAGAGGTTGGTAACAGGATAATCTAAGTGTCTAGTAATGAGGGAAGTTTGGCTAATGTGAAAAACACATTTAAACACTGTTAAGAGCAAAGAGAGGATGAACATTACACTTCTGGAGCCTCACCCTTGCACACTGTAGCCAGGATTGCAATATCCCATAGCCAGGGTATAATATGTTTTGTTATTCAACCATAAATCTAATTTATACATGTGTTGTGGGAATTATGTATAGGTCTAGTCTTTTATATACACCACTTGCAGGCTTTTAGCCTGTGATACCTATACCTAACCATATCCATTTGTTGAAATTTCCTGTCAAGATCTTATTTATATATTTATGTATATTTCACTGTTACCAAGTTTTCAGTGACAGATTTTGTGACAAATAGTCGGCCAATCAGATCCAGCCACTGTTGTGCTCTATGTAGTTAATGGCCTTTATTCTCAGGATGCCTCAGGATTAGGCAGGACTATAATTTATGGGCCCGGCTTGGCAATCAATGCCAGCCCCGGCCGCATTGTATTCCCTGTCTCCTGGGAGGGGAAGCTACACACGCGGAACACCACCCGGCCCCCTTTTATTGTGCTGGGCCCCGGGGGTAACCATGGCACCCCAACCCCCCACTCTCACCCGCACCACATGGTGCACGTGAAGTTGCATGAAAAACATCCCAAACATTCCCAATAGGATTTGAATCAGGGCTATGATGTCTTAAAGCCTTCAAATTGTGGCATTCTGCATGACTTCCAGCCACATTAGCAACACAGTCTCTGTCTCTGTTCCAACGCGGTCTTTGGACGTGTTGGGAGGGAGTTGACTTGTTTACGACCAGTTCGGAATATGACGCTCTCCCTGCCCGCCTGAATGACCTAGCACCGTTGCTAAGTGCACTGCTAGTGGACAGTGCACACGAATGAGGTCATCACCCTCAGCTGTTTCCTTACGTCTGTTGGGTCCACACCCACACTGCCTTAGCAAAGCGTGCCACGGCTCTGAGTCTGGATTCCTCTGGTTAGCACTTTAACTACAAGAGCAGCATTCACTAACTGCCACTCGATTCTTATCTGTTGGAACCACTTCGTGTAATACTACGTTGACTTTCACAAGTTGGCATAATTACTGTATATAATAAGCCAGTGTGCTAGAACAAAGTCTCATATGAATTGCTGCCTGAGGCTATCTGTGCTTCTGTAAGACCTAAAATTAGGTAGGCCTATATGTTTACATTGGCACATCTTCACACAAATTATTTCATATCTCGGGTAATAATCAGAATGTTTTCCCTGTTGAAATATAGCATTGACATAAGGTAATAAAAACTAATTTTCTCAGTTTCTGGCATCTCCTTTAAGTTGTTTTTTGTGGCATAGGCTACTGTGAACAAGACATTTACAATACATTGACATTTATTCATTTAGCAGATGCTTTTATCTAGATTATTTTAGACCAAAAAGCCCATTTCTCCCGATAGACTAGCTTCTCGTTCCTAGTCTATTACAGACTGCTCTAATTTGATTTATCTAGAAATCTTTAAATCAGCCAACTTTGCAAACTAAGTAAATTGAACAGTTTTTGTCACTAGCAAGCTTTGAAATAGGGTTGGATAATCCATGGTTTTAATTTGCCCATCTCTAAAGTGGGCTAGATTTTAGTTGTTAAAAATGTATTTTGCTATTTGTTATTTTTTATTACATTTCTAAATGTCTATATGACCCAGATGCCAGGAAAGACACGCCTGTTCTCCGAGAGACACAGCAGAGGGTTTGGGATTGGCTGTCAATCTTTATGTCTTGAGGAGCACAACTTGAGGAGCACGTTTCTAGGATGTGTCTGTCAGGCGTGTTGGTGAGGGAGCTGGTACTGACAGGGCTGTGTCCCTATCGCTTGCATCCAGGCACCATTGTCTCACACAGACCCTTGCTGCATTGGTTCACTCTGAGGAGCTAATGCTAATGCTGCTTGTTTGTGTTGTCTTGTTTCATCTTGCTGCTTCCTGTTTGCTCCTCTGTGTGCCAGAGACTCCTTATTGTTCTTCTGATTTGATCCCCAATACATCTGCCCAAGGGGGACTCTCTCTCTCTCTCTCTCTCTCTCTCTCTCATATAAATGCTCCCAGTCATGGCCCAGCTCCTCCCCCCATTGTGTCTTCCCTCTGTCTGTCTTTTTATGGTCCACGGCGGACCTTTCTGTCCTCCATGTTTAAGGTCCATTTGCACTAGTGGTAGAGACTTCTTGCTTCTGAATGCAGTTTGTATGTTGGGGTCTCTGCCTGCTAATTACCCTACTGTCTGTCTCTTGGAGTTTCTTCCGCCGTCTCTTTTCCGCCGTCTCTCATTGCAGCAGTTTCCCCTGCTATATGCCACGACAGTGGCTTTTCAGGGCTTCTCCAATAGTAGGACACAGGCAGATGATGATGATGATGATTAAACCGGTTTATTGCAGAGTTTGAGTATGGTTTGAACAGGCAGAGCAGGTGGTACGTGCTGACATGCTAGCGCTCCTCCTGAGTGTGTGTGCTGGTGGCTGGTTTAACCTGTGGGCCTTGATTGGCCAATGCACCACAGGTGTGCAGCCTCACCCAGAAGCCCCAGAGTCTAACCAGTCTGACTCAGACCAGGTGAGGCTGCTTAAACCAGCCACCAACCACACACACTCCACGGTCATATGTTCTATTTTTTATTTTGTCAAGTGTAAGAAATAATGCAACACTTGACACTGGTTACAAACACCATGGATTAAATTGCTGTCTGCTGCTGTAGTCGTATTAGGACAACCTTCAACCTCGCTGGAAAGGGAATACAATCTAAAACACTTCTTTCACGTGAGTAATTAGAAATGTGATGATCCTGGCGTTATTTGATTTAGGATGTCATTCTATGCAATTACTAACTTGTCTTGAACAGCTCCTGGCAGAGAAACGTGAAGCATTACTTGACTTGTTGAAATGCACAGCTGCTTGTTGTGGACTACATGTTAGCTTAGCTTGTTAGCGGTAACTTCTTGTCATCATGCATGATGCGTGGCCTGGTGTTGGCGAACCGTCTTTGGGACTAAACATACCATTAAACCACAGGGTCGCCACCATCACGCGTCACTGGCCACCTGGCACTTATTTGAACCAATCAGAAGCAAGATAAGGATGGCCTGTCTTTAATTCTGTCAATGTGGTCATTTTGAGTCTTTATTTTGGTTACACCAAGTGACATACAGTGTTAGTCTAGGCGGGACATAGTCACGATAATTACATTTGCTTTGACAACATTCAGAACATTTCCCCGTCTGAAGGAACAGTGTCCGGACCCCTGAGAGCCGGACCAAGAATATGTGTGAGGATATTGATGGCAATGTCCTCATGGCTGCGACCTAGAGTAGGCTTCAGATTGATCTGACGAGTCCTGAAGAGTTTGGGACCATTGTTAATGTGTCTCTCTAGAGAGCGGTGATATGACAGGTCAGGCCCTGGCTGCTTCACAAGACTCTCCCTCTTGCTGTGTTTTTTTTTCTTCTCTCAAATATAGATCGGAGCTCTGAATCCGGGCCATTTGCGTTGTCAGCACATAACCTCTCCATAATGACAAATGACAGGGATTGTAAAAGTCAGAGGTAGTGTCATCCGGTGGAAAAGCCCTGATGCCGCCTATATGCACAGCAAGCACACTTTCAAAGTTACTTCTCAAAGTTTCACCGCTTCTTTTTCTTAACAGATGTGCATGTTCGTGTGAAACTGCAGAGCGTCAACATTTTCCGACTGCACCATTTTGAGTGGCGTTGTTCCGATGCCTCCGATACAGCCCAAAATGCTGGATCGGCTATCGGCGAGTACGCGAGTCGATGCACCAATCCGATACCGATTTATTCTTTTTTTTTTTCACATTCAACATTTCTTATATCGTGAAATCACAGCTGCCATTCTGCCCGAAAGAGAGACAATACAGTTAATTGTCACTTGAACACTGACTTTTGAATGTGTGGTACACTGCATTATACACGATAGTGTGTATAATAATACAACTGTGTGATACCTTATTGATTATATATCCGTTTCCTGTGCTACTGCATTGTGCCCTTTTCAGTGTGACGCCAAAAGCTCTGACATTACATTTCATTACTGCCAAGTCCAACATAATGATGAAATAGCCTAATAATCCCTCATTCATGGCTTGGCTTACAGGCAGCCCGTCTTTTCTTGCCCTTTTGTTCATGTATTGAGGCTCCGACCGATCTTAATTCCCATCTTGCGAGACACTCAGGAGGGGACTTGCATCATTTAGTCACCATTGTTAGAGCTTTTTGGTAGGATACTGCTTAGATGCATACAAAGAAGGAATAGATAAACCGGTATCACATGGGATTTAACCTCATTCTCCACCGAGTGCTTATCCCGGAGGTATTAACCATGTTTGTGATATTATAGTAGTGCAGTTAACCCATGTCAGCTTGGCCTCTTAGGCAGGGGAGCTGTGACTGTCAGTAGTACCCCAATGTATCAGTGAATTGACTCTGATACTTGACTCTGAAATATTGGTAATCACCACTAGAATGACATGTTTGGTGGACGTGAAATGTATTCTTATCATCATAACAGTGATATGTGGATATGGGTCTCTTTGCTGTGGAACCGTCACTATGTTTTGCAGAAACAGTTATTGTTATGCAACCACTGAATTATTGAATGGCAGGGGAACTGCAGATTATGGAAACTTTATGAAAACCCAGACTTTCATTGTTGACTATGACAATGATTTACACATTTTTCAGTGTTTTTTCTGTGCTCATAAAATATTTTTGGTTTATTTCTTAGTTTATTTCAATTTCATTCAATTTCACACAGAAAAAAAATAGTAACGACAGTCTACTGAAACACGGCTTTCTATTATCCGAGCATTGAAATCATCGTTGTTGGTTACTTCTGTAGCCCACAAAGCCTGCTGGAAACACGGAAATGGGATTTCCTCCTGAAGAAAAACCATGGATCATTCATCCAACACTCGAGAGCCTAGCTCCCTAGCCACGAAAGGACGTGATAACCATTAATGCTGCTGGTCATGTTGTCTTAATGGAAAACACGCTCCATTCTCGGATGCTTTCAGGACACGAAGGTGTGTGTGTGTGTGTGTGTGTGTGTGTGTGTGTGTGTGTGTGTGTGTGTGTGTGTGTGTGTGTGTGTGTGTGTGTGTGTGTGTGTGTGTGTGTGCGTGCTGAACACTGGCGTCTGTATGCACTTGCGGCATGGAAGAACAGGTTTTGAGTTTGTACTTTCCTGTGTTTATGTGTTTAAACATTCACATAACAAAAAGGACGCAAGGAACACAACGGAATGTGGACTTCAGCGTTGTTTCAATCGGTGGGTTATTATGTAGAGATTGCAGCGTTGCAATGAAGCCTTAAGTTCTATTGATTTATTTGTGGAGAGGCAGGTTGGTCGTCTGGTCGTTGGTAGTCTTCCGGGCCATTGGGGAAACAAATATAAATGTAACATTGTGCTGAAGCCAGGTGTTTTTAAATGGCAGTGCGTTGGGCGGAGTCAGAATAGTTTTGCTTAAACCTATATACCTGCAATACAGTGTATATAGTCAGAGTATCACTATTTCCGCCTGGTGGTCTGTGGTAATACAACTCTGAAAGGTCTCTTTTAGAAGAGCAGAAAACCATTTACTCATTCAGACAAAACCCCCCCAATTGGGAACTTTGATGTTTTTTGAGGATGTTTAATGGTTTCTAACTCCTCTACAATACATTGATCCACTTTCACTGTCCAGCCCTGCACGTGTTGTATTAAGATGTCACGTGGTGAACTTTTAAGCATACATGTTGACTTTGTCTATTCATTTTCCAGATCAATTAAATATAAGTAAATACATACGGTATATTTGGTAGACATTTTTTCCAAAGCAACACCGTGAGTGCAGCATGGGTAGCCCCAGGAGGTGCACTTTAAGTAGAAAACGGTTGTTGTACATTTAAAAAGTGTAAGAGCGTGATTGAACCTTGGCTTGAATAATAATAATGAAAGCAAAATGCCTATAGGGATGTTCTCCGACTAGTCGATTGGTAGTTTTCTTTCTCTCTGAGAAAACCATTTCAGCCGAGATATGAATCGCGGAAGCGCGCCATGCGCTATTGATAGAGATACGCATAGAAAAATTAGATGCATTTAATAATATAATTAAACAGCGTATAGTTTCCCAAAACATCTAATCATTAATTGAATCATTTCATTTAATCTGGTTCACAATTCTCAACAGCGCTCTTCACCCCAGTCAGTAACTGCGGTCATGTCAGGTGCCCTGCCGTTTACGATCAGTCGGCCTTTTCATGACTTGATTTAAATAACCTTACCTGCTTTAATTAGAAATAGAACAATAACCATGGATGTATGAACGAGCTCGTGCTCCCGCTGAAGGAGTGAACTCAGCTGTTCTGGTCGCTGCGGAGGCGCATCGTTGAAATTATCAATCAATTCAGTCCCTTTCACGGTAAAAAAACCCCATGATCTGCCGGATTATACTTTCTTTAGGCCTACTGAGTTTGGGTGAACGGCTGCTCGCATGAACGGCTGCTCACTCAGTAAGCGGATCGATAAAATGAATGGGAGACAGACGAAGATTGATTTCGGATGATTATTTAGATTTAAACTTCCAAAGCTAGACAACTCCTAACAGTTTTGTTAGGAGTTGGCACAGGAGTTGCCAGTTAGGCACCAGCCTAACTGCTGGTGCCATGCGGACCACATCCTCTACATGAGAGCCTAATGCACAAAATGTCAGCCTCATTTATAATAGGATTTCGTTATAAAAACATTACATTAAGTATTTCAAATGGCTCTTATAATACACACAGTTTTTTACTGACCGTGTTTGGCCTCTTAGATTGTAATGTGCTAAATTTTGACATTTCTAGGCTTTTTTTTTTTTTTTAAGACTAGTTGACTAGTCTAACGGCCGGTTAACCGCCAGGGAAATGAGTCGTCCGCAACGTCCCTAAATGCCAACACTAAGTCTATGTTTTTCTCTTGACTCTTGAGTGAAGACTAAATAGATGTCTATGTGGGAGTTGCTGTCAAGGCCTATGGTATTTTACATTAGAGATGTCAGCAGTATGCAATACAGATAATTATGCATCCCTGACTCAACCGACCTGCCACAACGAAGAGGTCAGCAGGGAAGAATTGAAACATTCTGAAATGGCAGCTGCTGTCTGACAGAATGGACTTTTATTATTTGTGAGGAGAGAGAGGGAGAGAGGATGGGAGATTGGGCCAGAGGACAGTATAGCAGGGGATGAGTCTTGTCTGTGTAGAGAGTGTTTTACCTCCATCACCCCTCAGGATCGGGGGATGAGTCTTGTCTGTGTAGGGAGAGTGTTTTACCTCCATCACCCCTCAGGATCGGGGGATGAGTCTTGTCTGTGTAGGGAGAGTGTTTTACCTCCATCACCCCTCAGGATCGGGGGATGAGTCTTGTCTGTGTAGGGAGAGTGTTTTACCTCCATCACCCCCCAGGATCGGGGGATGAGTCTTGTCTGTGTAGGGAGAGTGTTTTACCTCCATCGCCCCCCAGGATCGGGGGATGAGTCTTGTCTGTGTAGGGAGAGTGTTTTACCTCCATCGCCCCCCAGGATCGGGGGATGAGTCTTGTCTGTGTAGTGAGAGTGTTTTACCTCCATCGCCCCCCAGGATCGGGGGATGAGTCTTGTCTGTGTAGGGAGAGTGTTTTACCTCCATCGCCCCCCAGGATCGGGGGAGGCTGCTCCTCTGTATCCTAACGACTGATGAGAAAGCTCCAGAGATCACACTGCATTTCCTGTGCCGTAATAAAACCAGCCACTAAACAAACAATATACACGCAAAACCACACACACACATACACCAAGGCACACTCTCGCACACACCTACACACACCTACACACGCCCACACGTGCAGTTTGCCACCGAGTTAATTACCTCTGGTCACAGTTGCCACCAGCAGTGGCTGTGCCATCAGCATTATTTCAGAGGAGCGCTGACATTAGCAGAACCTAAGCTAATAATATTGTTTAATGGGCAATAAACTCCAAACGGTTATAAAACAAATGGGCCCAGGTCACATGACAAACGAGCTGGCGTGTATAAATTGCGGTGGTCACGGTGTCACGGCGGTGGGTATCCCATCGATCAGCTGTTGGGTTATATTGTAGCGCCGGCTCCAACCACCCACACATCCCCTGTGTTTACACCCGCTCCCACAGCTCCCATGTTATTATCCTGCTACTGTGATTATTATTAGGCTGTTTTTAGATATTACCGTCCCGTACTTTCTGCTGTGACGCCCCAATTTCCTGTCTGGGATTAATGATGTTTTGTGATGCTGAACACCAGGCCAGTGCTGCCGTATCTCATCTAGATTCAGCAGCAGCACTGCGCTGCAGGCCTGTGGCGGTAATGACCTGTGGCAGGCCGACCCAGCGGACGGAGCAGAGGAAGCTTGTCAGTTGGAGTTTGAAGGTCAACTCCTTCCCTTTTCACTCATCTCTCATGCGTTATTTCTTCAACCTGATGGACGTAACGCCCGTGACGTCAACTCGCCGTTCTTTGCACCCGGCAGCGCAAACGATCCATATTTGGCACATTGAGGGCACATCCCCCCCCCCCCATCGCAGTAGTCTATGGCCAAAACTCATTAATATTGAATCCTTCATAACTTTTGTAACGGTCAAACAAGACCTCGCAATATGGAGACGAACTAGAAAAAATGTATTGGCTTTGTATTACGAGAATTGGAATCACATTTGTTCCCATTGACTTGGGATGGTGCCGGGTCAGCGGCGTGCGTTATTTACCAACACACAGTCGCCAAGCCATTCCTTTTTCTTTCTGAAATATTACCAACAGAGTGAAAAGGTTTTTGATTATGTTTTATGGGTTCTTAATGACGCACTTGGCTTTCACTTCGACGGCTAAAGTGCTGTGTTGGCTCTGAAGCAACACCCCCACAGCGTGTTGATATTCAAGGTCCAGGAATGTCGAGCTCAAGTGCAAACCAAATAGTTAGCGCTGCCAGCCACCTGTCACCATGTCCGCTTCGGACGCTCAGGCCATGGCTGGACAACGGTCAGGTGACCACAGGAACGTGGGCGTAGGTATCAGAGAACACTTCAACATACACTGAAATACCTCTGAATTTCCTTTGCCTGGCATTTTTTTATAGATTTTTAAATAAAATATATTTTGCCATAGTCAATCACACGCAGTAACTATACGGATGAAAAATTGCAGTAGACCTATTGTTTCTCCCACAGCACACACACACACACACACACACACACACACACACACACACACACACACACACACACACACACACACACACACACACACACACACACACACACACACACACAGTCCAACACGGCACACACTTCAAATCAAAATACAACATTAGAGTACTACCACATTGGAGTATCGTAATAATA